>CABFWB010005045.1:0-48808 GCA_902151455.1 Timema bartmani
TAAAGAGAGGGATAGGTTGTAATGAGGTGGACTGGATGGAACTAGCTCAAGAGAGGGATCGGTTGTAATGAGGTGGACTGGATAGAACTATCTAAAGATAGGGATAGTGTGTAATAAGGGGGATTGGAGGGAGCTAGCTCAAAATGAGATAAGTGGCTAAGTGCGGCAATGAACTTTCAAGTTCCTAATTCCATATAGTAAGTAATAAGTTAATGTGGTACGGATGCTTATTGGGAGACTGCATAGGTGTCGTTAGTTCTTAATTATTAGGGAAACAGAATGAAACCATTTTCACTTGAAATAAGAAAAAATGTCCAACGCCTTAACTCGGTCGGTAACGTATCCGTCTACTGAGGTAAAAGTCCCGGGTTCGATTGCCAGCATAGTAAAAGAAAAAAAATTGGTGAAATGTGAGTTTCTCCTTACACAGTGATGAATTAACGGAAGGGGGCTGGGTGTGCTGGTTCTATATTTAAGTTATTTAATAAGTCGTGTGCTGCTATAAGCAGTCGGTTCAAAACGCGCACGTTAATTACCTTGAATGAAATTTAAAAAATAATAAGAAGAAGTAAACAAAATAGTATTTCATTTTCTCTGTCCACCTCGCAAATGGTGCCTTTTTGAGTGAGAGTGGTAAACCATTTTGGAAACAACCAAGCATATAACACCCAGCCAGGATTCGAGGCCCAGCTTCCACGTCATCGGAAAATCCAGACCAGGTGAGCTTGACACCTTATACCACGGGCCCACCGGCACTGGTTTTGTCATTTTGTGCTGTAGACAGACGCGTTACCGACCCGGTTGTATAGCTAGCTATTTCCTATTGAATAAACATATCTGAAAGATAGAAAAGAGTTCTTTATTACAAACATCGACTGAAAGTGGCTGATGTCAACCTATTCGGGTCTAGTTATTATTCGATTACTAATATTATATCTTCAATAAAAAGTTCTTTTCAAGAGAGTCTATTAAGAGCGTATATCACATGTCAATCAACTCTGTGATACAGTCGGTTAGAGAGCGTAGATTTAAACGAACACTATTGCACATAGATCATTTCTAATCAAACATTAACGGAAAGAAAGAGTTAATAGAAGTTCCTAACACTGAACATTGTTAAAATATAGATCATATTTGGATAGCAACTGAATTGAAAAGGCCGTTTCTGTCCATTTTAGAATGACTTCACAGATAATCATTGTGCACAAATCTTTATTCTGTCATAATAGGGACAAACTGTAGTTATTAACAAGAAACTTTGTCGCTTTGTCGAGTAATCATTCAAATACGAATGCACTGCACGCATTTCTGGCATATCGTAGGTGTTTTCTTTTCCCTTTTACTTCCCATACCTCGTGAGATCCGGGAGCGGAGTTGGGCCTGCTATGATGAACAATCTTAATACTTACCACGGATTACTGTATAATTGACCTTTTCGTAACATACTGAAAAAAGAACATAAGTTAATGAAACAATTGTGTTATTTGTATTGCGGTTGGGGCTACATGAGATATAATAGAACATATATTAAGTAATTAAAAAATGCTATATGTAACTGTAAATGTAACTGACCACCAATATAAAAAAGTTTTTATAACTTAGAGAGAGAGAGAGCAATACAAAATATTTGTTTCGAAACGAAAAGTTTTTTAACCGCCGTAAGCATATTTCCACCTTGAAGGTTTTAAAGACGTCACAAAACACCCTTGTTACGGCTGGTTCTTCATCGTTGATTTCAGAAGAGAACGCCATATTTTAGTTTGAAAAGCATTTTTTAAGTGTACTTCAGACGCTACTTCCACAAAAAAAAGAAATATCTATACGGTTATTTTCCTAAATTCGTGTCTCAATAATCGTACATCCTCTCCGTAAAGGCTCTTTCCATGTCCCTATGAGGTGAGGGGATGGTGATGGTGAATGAATATCTTAAACTTAAGTTAGGAGTGTCGGGAAAGTGAGTTAAGGTCAGTTTTTTTTTGTATTTTTTATAGTAAAATGTTTTTGACCAATATAAATAAAATATTGCTCCAATAGAAACATTGTAGAGTTTAATTTTCTTCACAAGGTGATATCAACATTTCTTGAATATCTGTCATGAACATGGCGGCATTAGATGAGAAACTTTTTAAATTAAGAGAAAAAGTTGTCATTAAATTATCGGCCACACTTGACAGATATTAAACAACTGTTGATATCACCGTGTGAAGAAAATTAAACTCTTTGTTTCTAATGGGGAATTATTTGATTTATTTTGACCAAAAACTGTTTTGCTATAAAAAAAAAACTGCAAAGGTACTGCCCATTTATCGCGTCTCCCACACTCCCACCTTGTGCCTGGTTACCCAAATCCTGGTGACCATGGGAACTATACCCCTTTGGAGAAATATCCCCCAGCACCAGACGGTAATCGAATCCGGGACTTCTAGGTCAGCAGCCAGGAGCTCTGACCACTATACCACGAGGCCGGTTGGTAATCTAATTAAAGGTTATCCATTTTAAACAAAATAAAATATTTACTTTTTATCAAAGGCGCTCCAATTGTTTATTCGTAAGAAAATCAAGCTATAGCGGCACTGAGCTCCATATAGGAGATTAACAGCGACTTCTAAGTATGTCTGCTGATCATTCACCGTGAAGCTGTAACAGTGAAAATGATCCTTTCTATTTATTTTTTATTCCTAATCTTTTCCTACCGAAAGGAAGTTTCTCTTCCGCGGAAGCCTAAGAGACCTTCTTTGCTCCCCCTCCCCTCCTCTTTCATTCTTCCCCCTCCTCCTTACCCCTTTTTTTTAAGAGTTGAGATACACTCTTCTTAGTACCACGGATACACTCCACCAAACAGATCACCTTCACTTCGCTATTGTGAAATCTCCCGTTTGACTTGTTTCAAACAATCACGAATTACCAGGGGCTAATAAGAGGGGGGGAGAACGCTTTCCCGAACATTCGTCAGAGTAGCCAATATTCTCCAAGTGACAGCCTAAGAGCACGCATCACGTGCCAAACAACTCTTGTGTTAGAGTCGGCTAGAAATCATAAACTTACACCCAAGGCCGTAGCCAGAGAGAGGTTTTGGGGGTTCAAACCCCCCACGAAATTTTATGAACAGAATATATATGGCTTTATTTATGGTTCAAACAATATTAAAATTAAGATACAAATACAAATTAGGGGGCTGTGTTACCATAAAAAGCACTTCAGAGAGCTTTTAGAGGTGTTAAATATTTCGAAATTTTCCTAACCTTTGGCATTTTGGGGGTTATTTTACCATAAAAAAAACTTCGCAGAGCTTCAAAGAGTGTTTAATTATTTATAAATTTTCCAAGCCTTTGGCAGTTAGTGAGTTATTTTACCATGAAAAAAACCACCTCAGAGAGCTTCTAGAACTGTTTATCATTTAGAATTTGTTTCTAACTTCCAAAACTTGGGGGATGTGCCGACCAAACCCCCACTGAAATTATTGGCTGGCTACGGCCTTGCTTACACCAACACT
This sequence comes from Timema bartmani, assembly GCA_902151455.1. Taxonomy (NCBI): domain Eukaryota; kingdom Metazoa; phylum Arthropoda; class Insecta; order Phasmatodea; family Timematidae; genus Timema; species Timema bartmani. The sequence continues at coordinate 3,494 of CABFWB010005045.1, forward strand.
ATTGCACGTGGATCATTTCTGATTGAACATTCATGAAGATAAAGAGTTAACTAGAGGATTAGTGGGGGGAATTCACTAAACAAAAAACTATGATATTTGGTCGACATGATGTGAATCCGACGCGTGGCGATTTTTTGGCCCTCTTCGCCAACCTTTATACCAATGTCAAAATATAGTTACAGCATTTTACACCACGTAGCATCCAGCAACAAGGTCAAACTAAACCTATGTAACTTAGATGCCTTCAAAATGGTTGAATAAACTTTCCTTTCTCTCCCCCCCTTTTCTTTACAGTCGCGAATAATAAAGCTCTTGTTTAATGTGTCATTTTAAACGTCAAAGATATACAAAGTTAAAGTTTAACATTATCTGCCTTCGTATTTGAATGATCTGCCACTAGAGTAAATGGCAGCATTGCTGGGTGGTATTAAATAGTAAGGATGTTTTAGTCTATTGTGTTAGGAGGATTCATTTTCGAGAAATAGGTAGCAGATTGCACAGAGGGTAGATTAGTAAGTTTTAGTTTCCCGACCATTCAACGGATGAAATTTAAAGTGTTGAGAGAAAGCCAACCAGAGATGTGACATAGCGACAAATAAAGAAAGGACTTCTCGTGTTAATATAATTACATTTTATTACACGGGTTTTAAAAATAAAGCTTTGAAACAATCAATCACCATGATAATCGTTCACGGTAATAGTATACTTGTTACTTAATTAAGTACGGATACAACGTCCGTATATACGGCCACATAAGATATCTACGTGGTGACACATTCCAATTTACAATCTGCAAATAGCTTTCTTATTTTTTTATTTTTTTATTTCAGCTAGAAACTAAAGTCGAGTAGAAAACGAGAAGCGAAAGAAGCCCATAAAGTCTGTCCCTCCTTGTCTACCTGACTAGTGTCGGTTTCAGACCGTGTACATTACAACCTAATGTAAGCGGGCATTCGGGATCGCATTTCAGTCACGTTATGTTGCCATTGCTACGAGCAGTCAAGGCGTACAGACTATACAAAGTTGCAACAACTTTATTTATTTCTCATATAAATAAGTTTTTTTTATGTTGTTGTTTTTTTGTCACCGCATCTTATTATGAATTCGTGTGAAGCGCAACGTTAATAAGCTAAGGGATGAGGAGGTGTGAATCTATAGGAAGTGTATTCGCATCTGCATGGTGGAAGAATGTAAAAACCATTTGTTAAAAATAATACTCGCTGCACCCAACAGAGATTCAAATCCCGATCTCACTGTGAAATTATTTAGAATCAAGTCAAATTTTGAAACTTTAAATAACAAATAAAACTTCAGAATCCACACCATTGTTCGAACAACATCATGACTCTACTTATTTAAAAAAAAATGTAAATGTGGCTGATTTAGTATTAAAATATAACTGGTATGTACTGGGTGACGTAATCAATGACAGTCAAATTCCTCAAAGAGGCGCTACTTTCTGTTCTCTTTACATTGAGCTATAACTAGGCTCTGTTCTACGCATCTCACATGGGAAATGTATTTTCATTAATACATAAAAATTGAGTGTTTTACCGAGTGATAAAAACAATTCAGAAGTACAGCTTAAGGCGAGGATTTAGGAGACACAAGAAAAGGTGAGTGTTTTTGCAGTTTTTATAGTAAAACATTTTTGGTCAAAATAAATCTGATATTTCTTCAGTAGAAACATATAGTTTAATTTTCTTCACATGGTGACCTCAACAGTTGTTGAATATCTGTCAAGATTGTCCTGGAATCTAATAACAATTTTTTCTCTTAATTAAAAAAATGTATCATGTAACACCGCTATACTAATGATCTATATTCAACAACTTTTGAAAGCACCATGTAAAGAAAATGGTTCTTACTGAAGCAATATTTTATATATTTTGTTCAAAAACAAGTCTTGCTAAAAAAGAAACTGTGAAAATACTTATCTTTTCTTGAGTTACTTACATCCATAAGAGCGTTCATCATATCAGGCCCAACTCAGCTTCCGGCCCGCATATGCGTTTGTGTGTGTGCGCGCGAGAGGCATGGGAGTAAAAGGGAAATGAAAACACCTACGATATGTCAGAAATGTGTGCAGTGCATTCGTATCTGAATGATTACTCGAAATTTTCCGTGGTGACGATGGGGGACAAAGCGACAAAGTTTCTTCTTAATAACTACAGTACGTCCCTGTTATGACAGATTGAAGATTTGTGCACGTGACTTATCTGTGAAGCCATTTCTAATATTGGTCAAAAACAGCCTTTTCAGCGCAGTTTTTATTCAAACATCATTTAATATTTCAACAACGTTCAATATTAGGAACTTCTATTAACTCTTTATCTCCATTAATGTTTAATCATAAATGATCCACATGAAATGGTGTTTGTGTAAATGTACTATTTCTAGACGACCGTATCACATGTGATGCACGCTCGGCTTTCCCTGACAACATTCTGCAACACGCCACCGCTACAGCTTCTTGCAAAGGTTCTCTACACCATGCAACTCCCTTTTACCCCTCTTGCACCGGTGCATTATTCCATGTGTCGAGTTCAAGACTTACCTGTGATGCCTGGCAATTTGACTCTTTGTTTTCACGGGACACTGAATGAAGACATGTTTGTGTTTTGACTATGACATAACCCTAGACGCCTCACGCCAAGTCCGCTTATTGTAATAAGGGGGTGAGGGGCCGATATCTGGCTTCTCTTTACTACGTTGCCTACTTGAGAGATTTTGAGGCTATTTCGCGAGGCGGGTTGCATCTTAAACTGGCCGCACCTAAGCAAGCGCTATCACACTTAGGGCCAGTTTCATAGTCAGATTTAGTACGCCTCAAGTGCGGCGCTATACTAAATACAAGATGTCACCTACCTGAAATTGAATGGAATGGGCCAGTTTCATATGGGAAACTGACCCATTCCATTTTGGTCTAGGTAGGTGGTAGGTAGGTAGGTAGGTAGGTAGGACGACGTCTTGTATTTAGTATAGCGCCGCACTTGAGGCGTACTAAATCTGACTATGAAACTGGCCCTTAGCCATCAATGTACAAAATAGAAAGAGAGGGAAGAAAATGAGCCGTTCACCCTGGGAGGCCTCTTGTCTATGTGCTAATAAGACTTCCCCCTTCTTTTTTTTTTGATGAGATTACACACTTACTCTACTATTTGCGCCTTGAAAACATTGACTTGATCTATAAATATTTTTTTTGTATCCTATTCTAGATATACATATTATGCTTCCACGGACCTTTTTAATTTACATCCTAGCAGGAAGATTCCTAAAGGCCAATTTTGTGACCAAACCAAAAAACCTAAGTTGTAGGTGATTTATAAAAGATACGTTTATGAAAAAAAATTACTTCAAGATATAAATAATAATTCTGTGACACTGTAGGATTATTTTTAGAACTATTTAAGAATTGGTGGTGTTTGTTTCAACGTTATATCTTTAAAACTCGGCGAATAAAACGTAGTAAATTCATTAACACGGGAAATCCTATCTTGACCTGTCATGACGTCACGGGTAGGTAACGTCCTTAAGATCTTCAATTACTTATGAGGGCTTAAACTCAAAATGTTTCTAAGTTTCTTTGAGTGAAATATATATGTTGATTTAAAGACATTTTATTCTTACAGCTTAGGAACAAAAAAAAAATTTTTAAAAAATAAAAAATCGTATCGGTGGTCACATGATCTAAGGCGTAATTCACGCAATAAACTATACTCCTGGTGCTCGCGTCACCACTAATTTTCTTTTTTTTAATTTGAGGTATTCAACGTGCACATTCTGAACCGACTGATTATATCAACACACGAGAATTTCTCCCCATGGTTTCTTTATATTCTACAATCAACATGGGACCGACGGCTTTACTTACCCTCCAAAGGAAGTTGTGCTACGGAATTTTATCGCTCAGATACGTCGACCTCAACTGGATTTGAACCCACGAACATCGGGACGTGAGGTAAACACTTTACCCTCGAGATTGCCGAGTTCGACTCACTACTAGGTTTTTTAAATAAATTATTTCTCTCTCTCCCTTTGTGCCTACATTTCCTCTAAATTCTACCTTTCTCCTCCATACCTTGTAAGCATATTTTTTTTAATTCTTTAGCGCCGCATCTTAATATTCGTTCGGTTTGTACGCATATGTATTAATTACTCTAATGTGTTAGGGATGAGAAAGGTTGAATTTAGAGGAATTGTATCTAAAGATACGTGTAGGGAAAATTGGAAAAACATCTAGGGAAAAGTCACTCTCAGTACTCCCAACCGGGATTAGAACCCTGATTTTCTCGTTATCGGCAGTCGAGTCTATTGCTAGAGTGACGTCTAATAGCAGTGAAGAGAAACATGTTGGATATCATGACAATAATTTTAAGTCGATCACATCTTCATTAAATGTCAATAGAGTTTTAAAGATTTAACGTTAAAACAAAAACCACAATTATTTTAATAATTCTATAAATTATCCTACAGAGTCACACAATTATTATTTTTATTTTTAGTTTGAAGAAGTTTTTTTGTAAACGTACTTTTTATAAATTATCTACAACTCTGATTACTGTATGTAAAAAAATGAAATATTTCCTTGTTGAATAAAAGGAAAAATAAATACTGAAAAACTATTCGCTCCTTTATGGGTTCCTAAAATAGATATTAGCTTATATTTAGGTTAAGTATGTCTTTATAGGCCTAATTTTGGCAAAATTTACTGTACACGATCCACCTCGGTGGTCGTGTAGTCTAACGGGCTACCCTCGCAGTAGAATAGACTGCCAATGACGGGGATATCAAGGTTCGAATCTCGTCCGGATGTACTAAGGGTGGTTTTTTCCCTAAATATCTTTGTACTATCCCTCCATGCAAATGCGGGTACATTTCCTATAAATATAATTTTCCTAATTCCTAAAATCCTAAGCGTAATTAGTACGTAAGCGTACAGNTATATATTATATATATATATATATAAATGCCACTACTGTCTTCGAACATTCGAGCATGAAACTGGTTACTATAAAACAATATCTTAGCCACGGTCAAGGCATGTCCACTTGCTTACCCGCCATCCACCAGAAAAGGGCACGAGAGATTCAGGATTTCCAGTTGAATATATATATATATATATGTGTGTATGTGTTGTTTTTTTATCTTCGCATGCGTTAACTGTGATCGTGTCGTGTGTCCAATGAAGGCCTGCTTGTGCTAAGCTTCACCGACAACCTTGAGCTCTCCCGTCAGTAGGCTATCCACCATTTTCTTTTATTGTTACTAGTAGTACTAGTAATGCGGTCATGAAGCACAGAACGCGACCAAAAGTCCAGACTACACTAGCGTCGTCGCCATCCCCCCCTTCCCCCCGAGCCCTGAACTGTATTCTCGAAACGCCGGTTCAAGAACCGTTCCCTGACAATTTGAAGAAGAAAAAAAAAGTATTACAGACTAATTTTTTTTGAGAAATTGTCTTATATGATAGCTAAAAGAAAATTAAAAGCGTCTCAACACCCGTTTGGGGGTTTTGCGGATATGTACTAATAATAATTATAATATGTTAGGGACGAGGAAGGTTTAATTTAGAGTAAGTGTTTCTATATTTGTGTGGAAGGAGCGTGGAAAAACATTTTAGGATCAAACCTTTTCTGTACGCCTCAGTTGTAACTAAATACTTTAAAAGCCAATATTAATTAAATATTTCTTAAGTTGATGCGCTTAATTTAGTTTTCTACACACTGTAATCTAAATAGTTCATTAATAATTGTCATAAACGAGGCTCAGATTTGATTACCTAAAACTCATCAAGTAGTAAGCTATGAAATGACCAAAAAAGATCAAATGTTACTTCACGAATTATAAAAAACAAAAGCTTAGACACATTAAAAAATACTTGTAATGGATGCATACGAGGAAATTAGACACGCACATTACGATTGGAAACTATACATATGCAATGAAAAGCCTTTGACAACAAAACTCTCGTACACTGCTAAAGATAATAGGGATTTACAAATATCTGCTTCAGAAATACTATACCCTGATTTTGGTAGGAAGAACCATTTAGAAAATACAGATTTTTTTAATGGTCAACATTGAAAACAGTTTACTATATTATTAATATTATTTTATTTTATAGGTAATGATAGTATCTATCAAACATGATGGTTCTATATCATATGACTTGATGTATGAATATATTAAAAATATGTTAGTAACTTTTGTAGCTGTCAGATAGGGTTTTTTCCAACCAGAGTCCTGATATTAGACAGTCCCCTCCCAACGCAACCCTCTCTAGCATAGTTGCAGTGTCTCACCAGAAATGTGTATTTTACAAACATACAAGCAAAGAGGATACAAAGCTCATTGACTATATTATCTTTTCACAAGAGTGTGTTGAAATTTATCTTTGAGTATTCATGCATTTATAAAATATTGATTTTATTTTTAAAATATATATTTATTCAAGATAAATGCCTATAAATGACTCAAAAATTGCCAAAAAAAATACTAAAAAATGGGCAAAACAAATAAAATATCACATAAAAATCCAAACTTACAAAAAATGACCAAATAATGGCTTAAAAAACGTTTCCAGGATACCATGAATCTAATTTATGCTCATATAAGCATTGTCTGTGATATACTGAAATAAATGGTACGGCGCACCGCACAGACTTTCTCTCTCTTTCTATAAACTCGTAAGATTTCTGAACGGAATAATGTACATTGTATCATCACCACTCCACATAAGAGCACGCATAAAATAATATACAATGCTATATAATCAATGAGAAAAGAGGCGCATCTTTGTCCACCTAAGAGCATTTCAAACAGTTTAATGTCTTCCACAAGGGTCAACACTTCGTATTAAAATTTCGATTTCTGGTTAAAATTTTAACATTTTATAAGGTGTTGCAGATCTTCAAGTCATCGCATTGATATTTAATTATTCATTTATACATTTTGACCAATAAAAAATGTTAATATTGACTATTGAGTCTAAAATGGAGATAGATCATTGCTATGCAAACATTTCTCCTAAGAGATTTAAGGAAAAATAACATACTTTTTTAGATACTTATATTTAATTACTCTATGGCATTGGAGAATTATTGCGTTAAGACTTAAGTAGTATATGTTTACAACTAAAGCTCACAAAATTGTATTAATATATTTGCAAATATCTCAGAAACTGCTGCTTTTATAAAAATATATGTCAAATAAAAGTTTTTTATTTCTAATAGTCCTACAATTTTGCAATGATAAGTTGTTTAGTTTCTCCAATAGTTGTGGAGATACGGAAATTAACGCTTCTGTAAAGTACCCTAAAAATCATTTTCATAGGAAAATGAAAATAGCCAGTTTATTTATAATCTTAATCAACGCCTAGATACGAATTTTAATCAAAATCGTTTGAGCAGATTTTGAGAAAACCAAATTTTTCTCTTTTCGCCCTTCAGTAAACTACCCTTAATTTTAAGTTTTTATAGACACACAGACAGACGGCATTGCAAAGACTATTTTTTAGGGTTCGGGGGGTCATGAGACGTCGACATCCATCAACATTTCAGGTTAGTTTTTTTTTACGGTCGCAATACTTAAACTTTAATGTCCAAAAAGTTAAAAAAATTCATATAATTGCGTATAGATTGAAAGTTATTGATTTTATAAAAATATGTTTCGGATAAAATATCTGTATTATAAATATATATACATATTTGTAATGCTAAGTAATTTCATATCTCAAATAGTTTCGGAGCTATTATAAAAAATGTTAATTTACGCATCAGACCGGAGCCCTTAAAGCCATTTTGCCGAAATATTGAGAGTAGCCATTTTGTTTGGAATATTTATTAATGTTCATAAATGAAATTTAATCAAAATCGTTAGAGCCGATTTTGAGAAAATCGACTTTTTCTCTTTTTGCCCTTCAGTAAACTACCCTTAATTTTAAGTTTTAATAGACACACAGACAGACGGCATTGCAAAGACTATTTTTTAGGGTTCGGGGGGTCATGAGACGTCGACATCCATCAACATTTCAGGTTAGTTTTTTTTACGATCGCAATACTTAAGCTTTAATGTCCAAAAAGTTAAAAATATATATATAATTGCGTATAGATTGAAAATTATTGATTTTATAAAAATATGTTTCGAATAAAATATTTGTATTATAAATATATATACATATTTGTAATGCTAAGTAATTTCATATCTCAAATAGTTTCGGAGCTATTATAAAAAATGTTAATTTACGCATCAGACCGGAGCCCTTAAAGCCATTTTGCCGAAATATTGAGAGTAGCCATTTTGTTTGGAATATTTATTAATGTTCATAAATGAAATTTAATCAAAATCGTTAGAGCCGATTTTGAGAAAATCGACTTTTTCTCTTTTTGCCCTTCAGTAAACTACCCTTAATTTTAAGTTTTAATAGACACACAGACAGACGGCATTGCAAAGACTATTTTTTAGGGTTCGGGGGGTCATGAGACGTCGAAATCCATCAACATTTCAGGTTAGTTTTTTTTACGATCGCAATACTTAAGCTTTAATGTCCAAAAAGCTAAAAATATATATATAATTGCGTATAGATTGAAAATTATTGATTTTATAAAAATATGTTTCGAATAAAATATTTGTATTATAAATATATATACATATTTGTAATGCTAAGTAATTTCATATCTCAAATAGTTTCGGAGCTATTATAAAAAATGTTAATTTACGCATCAGACCGGAGCCCTTAAAGCCATTTTGCCGAAATATTGAGAGTAGCCATTTTGTTTGGAATATTTATTAATGTTCATAAATGAAATTTAATCAAAATCGTTAGAGCCGATTTTGAGAAAATCGACTTTTTCTCTTTTTTCCCTTCAGTAAACTACCCTTAATTTTAGGGGTAGATATCCAATTCCAAAAACCCCTCGGGGCAACCCTATGAAAACCCTAGATATCAAGTTTCAGCTCAATCGGTAAAATAGTTTAGGCTCTAGTTGGAGGTACAGACAGACAGACAGACAGACAGACAGACAGACAGAAATTCAAAAACCACTTTTTCGGATTCAGGAAGTCATGAAACGTCAAAATTCATCAAAATCTCGAGTTCGATTTTTTTGACGATCACCATACTTTCTCTACCTGTAAGATAGAGAGAAAGTAAAAAAGTGACATTTTAAAAAAATTCTGGGTTTAGTCATGAACATAGTGAGTGACATTTGAACAAGACTTTTAATCGTCTTTTAAAAAAAGTTTATGTTCAAATGTCATTATACTTATGACAAATATTCAATAAATATTGATCTTACTTTATGTAGAAAATTAAACTAAACGCATTACTGAAACAATATATGATTTTATGCTAAAGCGAGATTCGAACCTCAATCTCCCCGTCCTTGGCAGTCTAGCTAAACACGAAACTAGAGCGTTATCTAATTACGCCATCGAGGCGGGTGAAGCTAAATTGCAAGGTGGGTTGTAACCTAGTTTTACTCAGCTAAACACACTAAGCAATATCACACTTATGTAACGATGAACCAAGTAGAAAGAGAAGGTTTAAAATCATCAGTTAACTCTGTGAGGCCTCTTATATATGTGTAGATAATAAGTCCCCTCTTTCTCCGACGAGTATACACACTCATTCGAATATTTGCCCCTGGACAGCAAGGACTTGCATTTCAAAACTACCTTTTTGTTTGTTTCTTATTCTAGATATACATAAGCTTCCACGGATTTTTTAATACCCAAAGATTCCTGCTGGTCATTTTTGTGATCAAACTAAATAAAAAAAATTGTATACAAAAAAACTACTTTGAGATAATAAAAATAGTTTTGTTGACAATGTATGATTACTTTAAGAATTATTATTTAAGACTTTATGATTTTTGTTTCAATGTTATATCTTTAAACCCCACCGAATAAAACGTGAATACATTATGATAGGAATTTCTATTTTTTTTACTTGACGCTACGTCACATGTAGGAAACGTCCTTAAGGCCCTTGGCCCTGTCGAGTGAAAGTCTAAAACCTATTTTGTGGGATGGTGGGTGGGAGGTTGAAAGGCGTGGCGTGGCTCACAACCGACCAAAGTATCCTTCCACGCCAACAGGAACAGATGGATCACGGAAACCGTAGATAACGTTAGCTACTGGACAGGTCTTGCGGAAAAATCATAAGTTTGGAAATATAAGTTTTCTCGAGAACGAGTGAAGTTATTATGTTAATATTTTCAACACCTCTTCTAAGATAATGTGTCGATGTTTATTCATTGTTAAATTTTCTTTTTTTGGTTATGAAGCCGGCAGTTGTTTATTTAAAAATGCCAATTTTATCGATATTTGACCAATATTAAACTCTTATTATTATTATTATTATTATTATTTTGAAAATTGAAAAATGACACCTGGACACGGGAATCGAACCCGGGACCTTGATTCCCGTGTCCAGGTGTCATTTTTCAATTTTCAGAATATGATATCTAGATGGAGTAATTCCCACTAATAGGCATAAATAATAGCTCCAGCTATTAATTATTATTATTATTATTATTATTATCACCTCGTCTTCCTACCTGTTTGGTCTATACGCACTTATGCTAATGTGCAATGGTAGTATGATTGTGAGATTAAATGGAGGACTTAAAGTTTAACGTTGGATCCAAACCACAGTGGAGGCCTGGCATTCCACACATTCACAAGTTCTGATTTATACACATATTGACAGAGATGAAGGAAGGGTTTGGCAATCAGATAGAACTGTGCCGGGACTGAGGAATCACTGTTAAAATTATAGAAGAGATGTGTATAGCTTAATCAAACTGCTTCTATTCTTGGATAAACCGTTTCCGAAAAGAAAATTGCAAAACAATGAAAATTCTTGAAGGTGACAATTTTTTCCCATGGCTCTGCACTTCCACACCAAGTGAAAAGGGCCAATCGCTTTAAGGTAATGATGGGACATGTGCATATAAAGGTAATAGCTTGGACTGTGCTCAGACCAAGCTAGGACCTTCTAGGATCTAGATTTATCGTTTGACCTTTCTAAACTGGGCCAACCAATGGATGAATTGCTGTTCAGAACCTTCCAATTACATTGGTAACGTTCCTACCAAAACTAAATGCGCTACACAGTGTCAGTGAAAAATTGGGTAATTTCCTTTAATTAAAAAAAACTGTAGGCCTGCTTGGAAACAAAGATTTTTTTTTCAATGTGGTTGTTGAATGCGAGGTGAGGATATCGCCAAAATGTGAATGCTATTCTCTCTTTTTTTTCTTTTTTTTAAAGGTGAATTTGATATGAAAGGTAAATTAATGTCGAAACAAGAAAATTAATTCCCATTGGTTCAATTTCCTGCCAACAGGATGAACACGGTAAATTACCTTAAGCCCTTACGTTTTCTGTCACTTACCCACAGTTAAGGGGATCCTTTAGAATTCAGCTATATTTTAGGGTAGTAGTTCGACTCTTTCTTAGTTTATTTTTTATTGTTTTTTAAACAAAACACCGCGTCTTATTAACCGTTCAGGATATAGCCTATTCGTTTGTACTAATTACACAAATGTGTTAAGAATGAATGAGGTTGAGAATTTAAGGGAAGTTTGTCTATATTTGCGTGTAGATTAAGTGGACAACAATTTTAGGAAAAAATCATCCTCACTACACCAGACTGGAGTTTGAAACCCGTCATCGGAGGTCCAGTCTATTGCGAGTGTGACGCCTTAGACTTAGCGGACGTTGAAGCGGGTTGGATAGCTTTTAGGTTGCTTGTTGTCATATTAAAAGCGCTCATCATAGCAGGCCCGGCTCGGCTCCCGGCTCGCGCAAGTTATGGGAGTTAAAGGGAAAAGCAAAGACCTACGATATGCCAGAAATATGTGCAGTGCATTCGTATTTGAATGATTACTCGACATTTTCCGCGGTGACGATGGGGGACAAAGCGACAAAATTTCTTGTGAATAGACGGTGACCTGGTGGTCTTGGGGTAATGTGTCAGACTTCTGTGCTGAGGTCCGGGGTTCAATCCTCGCTACTGGCACCGATTTATCTGATTGCCAAACCCTTCCTTCAACTCTGACAAGACGTGTATTAATCACGACTTGTGAATGTATGGAATACCAGGCCTCAACCGTGGTTCGGATTCCACGTTAAACTGTAGGTCCTCCATTTCTTCTCACAATCACCCTACCATTACACATTAGCGTAAGTGCGTATAATCCGAACGGGTAGTAAAACGTGGTGCTAATAATAATAATAATAATAATAATAATAATAATAATAATAATAATATTAATAATAATTCTTGTGAATAACTAGGATTTGTGCCCAATGCTTATCTGTGAAGACATTCTAAAATGGTTAAAAATTGCCTTTTCAATGCAGCTTTTATCCAAATATCATCTACTATTTCAACAATATTCTGCATTAGGAACTTCTATTAACTCTTCATCTCCATTAATGTTCAATCAGAAATGATACACGTGCAACAGTGTTAGTGTAAATTAACGATTTCTAACTGACTGTATCACAGAGTAGATTGGCATATGATGCACGCTCTTAATCAAACTAAACAAAAAGAGGTTTTTTATCTTTCACTATACAAACAGTTATCCAGAGGTGAATGACCTTGTTATAATATGAGGGAAAGATTAATGTGTCCTATAATAATACGTCATAGCGTAGTATAGGTTATGAAGGAAGATAACCTTGTCTTAATTTGAGGGGAAGCTTAAAGTGTCCTATAATAGCTCATAGCCTGGGATAGGTCCTGGAGGAGGGGATGATTTCCTTTCCATAGTTTAAGGTAGTTCTTAAGCTGTCCTGTAATATTTCACAAGGTAGGTCACGGCAGAGAAGGAGGGTGGGGTGGAGGGAGAAGAACAGATAACCAGTAAAATGTTTTTTAATTGCGAGAGGGATTGTGACTTTTTTTTTGTGTGTGTTAAAACGTAATACTGTGAATGAAAATACAGTAATAAACGAAACATAAGTAGTCCAGACTAAATCAATATTAAAGGGTGGTAAATTCTCTAAGGAATTGATATTTAACCTGAAGTACGCTAAGACATCTTACGGGATATGTAAAATTAGAAATATATGTACATTATATAATGTTAAACATTGATTAATCAGGGCCAAATTTAGGGTTAGCTTCCCTATAATCAAAAGTATGGACACGCGATTTGAGAACGCCAAATTAATTATCTCGCTCCCTCTTTCTTTATGAGATTTTTTTTTTATCAGGGAAGCAAGTTGGTTTTATGATAGGAAATAATATATCTGTTATTTAATTGCTTGATTCTCCTATTTTCTCCGTTATAACTCATTATTTAGTACATTATCTTGGCCATATTTTATTTATTTTAGATGTATATTATAGAATATTTCTGCTGACGGGGAGGGATTCTAATACCAGTCGGGTCTAATGAGGATGATTTTCCCTAAGTGGTTTCCCACTCTCCTTCCCCGAAAATGCTGGTGGATTAGCTCTAAAATGCTTCTTTCCTCATCCCTACCCCATCAGAATAATTACCATATATGCGTATAAACTGAACGAGTAGTTAGACGTTGTGATAACATTTTTTATAGAATAATTATAGCTTTCATTATGTACCCACAACTTTGAGGAACCTTCTTCGGTGGCCACATGGTCTAAGGCATCACTCTATGGTTAGACTAGACGGCAGGTAACAGGGAGTTCTGTTGGTCAGATGTAATTGAGGGTGGTTTTCCCCAAAACAGTTCTCCCTTCTCCCTCCATGCAAATGCGAGTATACTTCATCTAATTTTAACCTTCCTCACTCCTAGCTCATTAGCATATAAGTTACATATGCGTATAACCTGAACAAGTTAAAAGACGCCGTACAAAAGAAAAAGGTGTACGAAAATGAAGATAAACTATATCTGGAGTTACGTGAACAATAAAAGGTTGAATACCACTGCGCTCATTATTGTTTTGTCTTCAATGAGTGTTTAATGGCCAGCAGCAAGTCATGTTCGTGACCTAGTGTAGTCTGGCCCCCTTTGGAGAGTGTACAGTACTAGCTGAAAGCTGTCGTTCACGCCTAGCCGTGCGATTAAATCATAAACCCAAGCTAAATAGACCACGTCATGTCACTTATCCCGTACACGTTGGATGATAGGAGGGAGGGTGGGAGGGGAGAAAGGGCACGAGCCAAAGGCCGCGCGCGATGAGCCGGCTTTTAAAACACACACAAACATGGTGTAAGCCATTTTAAGTTGGGGATTTTAGGAGACGTGAGAAAAGGTCAGTGTTTTTTTTAGTATTTATATCAAAACTTTTTTTTGATCAAAATAAATCAAATATTGCTTCAGTACAAACATAGAGCTTAATTTTCATCATAACGGTAATATCGACAGTTGTTGAATATCTGTCAAGGGTGTCCTGGAATTTAATGACAATTTTTTCTCTTCATTTAAGAAGTTTCTATCATCTAATGCCGCTACGCTCATGACAGATATTCAACAAATGTTGATATCAACATGTGAAGAAAATTTAACTCTATGTTTCTACTGGAACAATATTTTATTTATCTTGGCCAAAACAATTTTTTTGTTATAAAAATGCAAAAACACTTATCCTTTCTCGCATTCCTTACTTCCCTGTGACGTGTCGTGAAGTGTTGCTAGGGTAAGCAGTATTAGTTTAAACTGTATCTGTCATTTGTTCACACGTCTCAGGAGAACACTTATTGGTCAGGTATCGAGAGGAATACATTCCCGTGTGAGGAATGCAGAGCAGAGCATATGCATGATCGGTCAAATAGAGCCGAAGTGGGCTATAACATATCGCAGGTACAGTTTTAACTAGGTCTGTTTCCCTTGCAACATTCAACGATACGCCACTGTTATTTCCCCAACTTAATAACTCACGTGCACCAATATGAAGAGAATCGGCAGAGGGGCTGGCCTAAAAGAGGTTGTAATGATATGGAATTATACATCTCAATAATTTATTATTCACATCTATATTCAAAATTACGATATTATAAATGCGAGCGGGTAGTAAGATTTATTTGTGTTAAGTTGTTAAGTTGCAAGGTATGGCGACATCTTTCTACGTCTCTGTTTGAAAATCCAACTCAGTTTTGTGAACAGAAACGCACCTGGATGACCACACCTTTTTTCTTTTGGGAAGCTTCGAGAAGAAAATGTCACTAGATATACCTACTTCAAGGTACGCATCACTTCACTTGCCATCCAGACGATGAGCCATGTAGGTTGACTCTATGACATATTAATCTATATTCTAAATTTCACATGTCGGGAATTATCATGCTTCATCGGACTCTTATTAAAATCTACAACGTGTGAGATATCTATCAAAAAACTGTTTATCTACTAAAAATAAAAACTATAAAACACTAGAAACTTTTGTTTTCTAAAATAAGACATTATCCCTTTTTAACTATCATAATACAGAATAATAAACTAGAAACCAATTCAATAATTATATAAAATATCACACTAATTGTGGCGAACAGACAAATAATATATCAGGCTAGCTCTTTTATACGTTACAAGGTCTTCAATCTTTTTTTATCACCGCATCTTACTACCTGTTCAGGTTGTATACGCATATTATGATATTTACTCTAATAAGGTAGGAATGATGAAGTCAGCATTTTTAGAGATAATCTACCCACATTTTCTTAGGCGAGTGGAATACCACTTAAGGAAAAATCACCCTTAGTAGATCTTACCGGGATTCACACCCCAATCTTTCCATCATCAGCAGGCTAATCTTACACTAGAATGACGTTTTATACTATTCGGCCACTGAAGTGGGTGGGCGGGGGGGGGGGTCTTTAGTCGCTACAATACGTGGACAATTTTTTATCAACATTTTTTAAGAAGGGGTGTCACAATTTTTATTTTTATTTAGCACCCCATCCCGTTCAGGTTATACGCTTATGTACTGATTACGATAGTGTTTTTAGGGCTTAGGAAGGCTATATTTAGATGCAGTGTAACCACATTTGCTTAAAGAGAGAGCGGAAAAACATTTTGGAAAAACCAACCTCAGAATACCCGAATGAAATTCGAACCTCGATCTCCCTGTATCGGCATTCTAGTCTACCACAAGAGTAGTGCCTTAAACTATGCTGCCACCAAAGTGGGTAAAACGTTGAAGTTAAGTCTAAAGTTAAACTATTTGACAGAAAAGTAAATATATCTTATTTCACTTATCCATACGTCAAGTCATGTAATGTGCAGCTATAGGTTTTGATAGGTACTATTAATACCCGTAAAATAACACTAATAAATGAGTAAAACATTATCACTTCTGGCTGCCAAAGTTATATTTGTACTTTCTAAAAGGTCCTTCTTATGAAAATTAGACTTTATTCTGTCCAATAAGATATAAACGCGGTAAAAATAGCAAAGATTCCCGACTGATTCTTGTCTAGGTTAAGGCGCTAGGGTTATTAAGAAGAAAAAAGAGCGTGATAAAATTAGACCAACTTAAAAAAGATTATTTTTTTATTAATCTTTTGTTAATTACAGCACGATATTTTGATTTATAGCTTTGCATATAAGAAGAAAAAGAAAGTTTTTTTTCTGGAAATCCTGAAAAATACGGGTGGAATTTTAAAAGCTAATGGAAACTTTAAGGCGATTGGTCCTTTTCATTTGGCATGGAAATGCAGAGCCATGGGAACAAACGGCTTTCTTCAAGAATTTTTATTGTTTTGAAATTTTCTTTTCAGAAACGGTTTGTTCAAGAATAGAAGCATGTTGATTAAGTTATACTTTTGTATATACACACCTTCTCTATGATTTTAACAGTGATCAAATATATATAATATTGACATTTTTCAATAGAAAACTGCCGGCTTCATAACAAAAAATAAGAAAATGTAACGATTAATAAACATTGATACATTATCTTAGAAGGGTTGTTGAAAATATTAACATAAAAACTTCACTCGTTCTTAAGAAAACTGGTATTTCCAAACGTATGATTTTTCCGCAAGACCAGTCCGGTAGCTAGCGCCATCTATGGTTTCCGTGATCCATCTGTTCTAGTTGGCGTGGAAGGATACTTTGATCGGTTGTGAAGCCACTTCACGCCTTTCACCCTCCCGCCCACCATCCTACAAAATAGGTTTTAGACTTGCACTCGACAGGGCCAAGAGCCTTAAAGTCTGTTCAGCGTAGGAATTGTTTTCTAAAAGGCCTTTTTCCCTACCAGAAAGCTATTATATAGTAGGATTTTGGATAGGAAAAAAGACCTTTCAGAGAGTAATTCCTACCGTGAATGGAGTAAGTGAATAGTATCAAAGTACCAAACGGTCTTTCTTATGTTCGAGGATAGGCATATGGTCGAAAGTCTAGTTTACTTGATGGTTGATACGAGTTGAAGACTTTCCAAAATCTTGGGTTATTTTAGACGGGGTTTGTATTTTATGTTATGGCTGACGCCAAAATGGAATCTTGTCCCTTGGACCCTTGATTTTATAGGATTAAAAACTTAATATTTTAATATAATAATATATAAACTAAAAGATAAAATTAAATCATCTTCAACGACGTTTCAAACGAGATGTAGAAACTCTGAAATTAAGGTAGATGCTGAGACACATTAATCTAGCCTTCCTTAAAATAAGTAAATTAATTTTTTAATACGGTCAAGAAAGAAGATTCTAAAATAATTGAGATCAGCTTGAGTGGCCAAATGGTCTTAGGCATCACTCTTTTGTCAAATTGATATTTCGCGGCTGATAACCGCTTAGGTAGATGTTCACTTTGGAGCTTTGGGCTGAGTATACCTCATTCACGATAGCCTTATTCGTCTCTGAAAGTTGAAAAGGAACCCATTAGAACTGCATTTTTTGTGCGCTGCATTTTACTACCCATCTAAGCTGTCTGTATAGTGGAATAAGTAATGAAAAGGTTATAAATTGAAGGAAATGTAACCACATTTGCTTGGTGGAAGAGTATCAAACCGTTTAGTCTTAATACACCTAGGAATGATTCGAACCTTGATCATGATTTATTTCTAGCTCTAAAATAAAAGGTAGCTTACTTATGATATGTCTATAACCCTTTTGTTTGAAATATATATTTGGGAAATGTTTTAAAATTATAAATAACAATATGTACTGGTTTTTTGAAGAAACATTCGTGGTATATGTCTTTTTTGAAAAGGGCTTATCACGAAGAGAAAGAAAAAACCACCACTGCCATTGAGCATTATTAAAAAAAACAATAAACACAGAAAAACACTTGACATATTATTAATATAACCCTTATTGATTTAATGTATCTGGCACGTAATATTCCACTCACCTACTCAACGCTATATTTTTACACCCTATTCTTCAAAATTGTTTAACAAATAACAACTGAGACATGGTGACCTGGCGGTCTAGGGGTAAGGTGTCAGACTTCTCTGTGCTGGAGGTCTGGGGTTCAATCCTCGGTCCCAGCACAGATTTATCTGCTTGCCAAACCCTTCCTTCTCCTCTGACAAGACGTGTATTTATCACAGCTTGTGAATGTGAGGAATGCCAGGCCTCCACCGTGGTTCGGATTCCACGTTAAGCTGTAGGTCCTCCATTTCATCTCACAACCACCCTACCATTGCACATTAGTGTGAGTACAACCTGAACGGTTAGTAAGACGTGATGCTAATAATAATAATAATAATAATAACTGAGCTATAGCTCTTTGTTAGTAAATCATAAATCATAAATTAGTATAATAATGGAAAACATGTACTTGTTTTAAATATAATTGGTTCTAAGACATCACTTTTTATATTATGAATTACATATTTATCCAACCTAACAAAACCTAACCTTTCGTTAGAGTTTTAGTATTTTTTTAAAAATGTTGTCTCGTTTAAATAGTTTGTGAAAGGATGTCAAACTCGATTCTTCGATACCTCGATACTCTAGATTCTTACTGGTATCGAAATAATCGAGAATATATCTTATTATTAGGCCTTAGATTTTCGATACTTTTATTTTTAGCTCTATATTAAAGTATTGGCAACTAAGAATAAAATGGCTAAATTCAGAATGAGTAATACTCGATTCCCTCATATTAATTTATTTGCTTTATATTTTAGTTCAGTTAACAACCCTATTTAATGACTTATGTTTTAGATAATTATCTACAATAGTTTTTTATTATTCATAAATGTATGACTCAGTGAGGCTTTATTATTTGTAGGTAAAAATACATGTTTACTATTGCAATTTCTAATTATTATACTAATTATTTAAAGTATGTGTCAATAGTTGGTAAAACGGTTATAGCCTATTTCTTTGTTAAAACTAGAATCGAATGGTTTTTAATTATCATTTATATTTTTAGTTTGTTTTTTATGATATGAAGTTGAATAAATAATCTCTCTTTTTATTTGAGGTTGGATTCTTGGAAAAATAATGAAATATAAAATGTTCAAGACTCGGAATCGAATGTAGGAATCGAGAAAAACGGGTATTGTGACGTCCCTAGAAGTAATTATCAACATTGTGAAATGTGAGTGAGGTGTTTTATTCGGCTCAAAGGTTCGTTAATTTACCATCTAATTCAATAAACTAAAAATCATAATATTGTCATATCAAGTAGATACCTATAGGTGCTAATTTTAGTTAATAATTTTGTGTAGAAGTGTTTTAGTCATCATAAGCACTTTTTCTAAAAGAAGTCATCAGAGTAAAGTACCTAACATTTCTGAACATTTATTAAGTCCAAAAATTACTCTTGATGATTGGATTCAAAATGGGTATCTTGGAAGTGTTTTAGATTGTAAATAAGAAAGTGTATTTGTTTTACTAAAAATAAAAAAATAAGAGTAGTTTAGAGGGAATTTTTTTTAAATCTAAAATATATTTAAACTGACTTAAACCATTTTCCTTATAATTTATATCTAAAGAGTTTCAAATTTATAACCAAATGAGTTTGTGTTTGTTAAGGAAAACTATTTAATGGTATCTACTGATAACCAACTTTAAAAAATGCTGTTCCAAACTACAATAGGCTATTTGAGAAAGTTTGTCCGATTGTGTCCAATTACTATCATACTTTGCTAGCTAGTGAGAAAACAGAAGGCCTATCTAGCTCTAATTTAGCAACAAAATATAGGATAAATTAAAAAGTAGTAATATTTTATGTCTCAATTATAAATTATCATTATTAGTACTGCTATTACTATTATTCCCTGTGATATGGAATGGCTAAGCCAAAGATAATTATTAATAGAAAATTGCTATGTAATTAGCAGTGTAGTTAATTAGCCGGTATGATAATTGAACTTCTGGCTAAATTTTCCAAATTCCCCATTATTTTTTTGTTATTGTATGGACCAAAAATATTCTTTTATGCACGACTATAATTGCATTTTAATTTTATTAAATCTCTTTTGTTAATTGGACAGTGGACCTAAGGCTATATCAACCAGTAATCGAGAAGTGAAATTTTATCAATTCTATTTCATGTCATGTATCGGATAAAACAATAATTATTTTTATGTGTGTATCATTGTAGTGTGTTAAATCATCAGGTGAATATACCTCGTCTGATAGACAATCGTAAGGGGAATAAACATAGTTCAAAAGACAATCATAAAGAAAATTAATATTGGTTGGTATACAATCATGACATGGGTCAGTAAACAATCATTAGGGGGTGAACATCGTTCAATATACAATCATAAAGTGAATACATATGGGTCAGTATACAATAAAAAGGGGAATAAACATCGTTCAATAGACAATCATAAAGTGAATACACATGGGTCAGTATACAATCAAAAGGGGAATAAACATCGTTCAAAAGACAATCATAAAGTGAATACACATGGGTCAGTATACAATAAAAAGGGGAATAAACATCGTTCAATAGAAAATCATAAAGTGAATACACATGGGTCAGTATACAATAAAAAGGGGAATAAACATCGTTCAATAGACAATCATAAAGTGAAATACACATGGGTCGGTCAGTATACAATCAAAAGGGGAATAAACATCGTTCAATAGACAATCATAAAGTGAATACACATGGGTCAGTATACAATCAAAAGGGGAATAAACATCGTTCAATAGACAATCATAAAGTGAATACATATGGGTCAGTATACAATCAAAAGGGAATAAACATCGTTCAATAGAAAATCATAAAGTGAATACAGCTCGTTCAATAGATAAGGGGAGTAAACTTAATTTAGTAAATAATATTAATAATAATAATAACCCTCTTTGGTGGCCGCATGGTCTAAGACGTTAATCTCATAATATACTAGATTGCCAATGATGGATAGATCATGGGTTCGTTCTCGCTTGGGTGTACTGAAGGTGATTTTCCTAAATGCTTTCTCACTCTCGCTCCACGAATATATGGGTACACTTCCTCTAAATTCAACCTTCCATATCCCTAAACCATTAGATTAATTAGTACATAGGTGTACAACCCGAACGGGAAGTAAGACATGGTGGGGAAAAAAATTCAACACCCAGGGGAAAAAAAAACATTAATAAAATAGTGAAATGTTATCAATGTTGGTTGCATACAAAAAAGTTTGTATTTACAAGAAGGTTATTCTTACCAAAATCCTACTATAATTGTTGTATGGTTACAATTCTTTAGGTGACCTGGTGGTCTAGGGGTAAGGGGTCAGACCTTTGTACTGAGGGTCCGGGGTTCAATCCTCAGTCTCGGCACATATTTATCTGATTGCCAAGCCCTTCCTTCAACCTCTGACAAGGTGTGTATTAATCACAACTTGTGAATGTGAGGAGTTCCAGGTCTTCACCGTGGTTTGGATCCCACGTTAAACTGTAGGTCCTCCATTTCATCTCACAGTCACCCTACCATTGCACATCAGCGTAAGTGCGTATAACCCGAACGGGTAGTAAGACGCGGTACTAATAAGAATATCGATGACAAGCCTTTATACAAAATCAGCAGTGATATCATGTCATTGTTCGGGACCGATCAACGAAGTTGTCAGAGTGACTCCTTGTTATTGTTAGATTTCTAAATGGGCTGCCTTAATTTGATTTTTTTTTTTCCAGCTCGTTGGGTGTTCACCATCGCAAACTCATCTTCTTCATGCTTGCGTGGCGCTTGTCAGAGGAGACGCCATCACAGGGCCAGCCAGCCTCATCACAAACCATTCAGACACGTGAACTGTTGGTCACACGGTCTAAAGTGTCAAGCTCGTAACAGAAGGGATTGCAAAGTTACCTCGCCACAAACTGTTCAGACGGTCGAAATGGTGGTTACACGGTCTAAAGCGTTCAGTTCACAGCAACAGGATTGTAAGGCTACCTTGCCCAGACTGTTCAGACGTTCGAACTGGTGCTTACATGGTCTAAAGCATCAAGCTCGCATCGGAAGGGATTGTAACGCTACCTCACCACAAACTGTCCAGACGTTCAAATCGGTGTTCACATGGTCTAAAGCGTCAAGTTCGCAAAAGACTGAGTCACCGCTGATATAGAGTTTGAGGTTGTTATCTTGGTTTTATGTACACTGGGAAAATGAATCTGCTTCCACACTTGATTTTATCTCTGTGGTTTTCCTACCCCACTCTTAACGGAAATGCGGGTTTATACCCTCTAATATACCCTACTTGTTCTTACCCTCGTATAATGAGTCCTTAGTAACCACAATTATACCCGCATTGATGGGCACGTTGACAAAGGCATACGTCTCGTTTAGTCTTGTTCGCAGGTTGACGGGAAAGGTAAGGATCTTAATCCCGACCGGGTTTAGTGAAGGGGTTTTCTTACTTTTTCACCCCTCGGAGAAAGAAATATTGTGATCGTCAAAAAAGTCCAACTTGGGATTATGATAAATGTTGAAGTGACATGACCCCCTTAAACTGAACATATTGTTTTTGTGATAACGTCTGTCTGTTTGTATGTCTGTCTGCATGTACCTTGGGCTAGAGCCGAAATAATTTTATCGATCGGGCTAAAACTTGGTATCTAAGATTTTGTAATTTCCCCCCCTCCTCCCCCTCACCCCCCCACCCCCCGAGGTTTTTTTTGGAGTTAGATAGCTTGCCCTAAAATTAAGGTTAGGTTCCTGAAGGACAAAAAGAGAAAAAAAATTATATTCTCAAAATTAATTATAGCTATTTGGATTAAATTTTGTATACAGGCACTGATTACCATTAAAAACCAAAATAGCAACCCTCATTTGTACCTGAAAATAATTTTTAGAGTACTTTACATAAGCAGAAATTTCCAATTTTGATCATATCTCCGCAACTATTTGATATAAGAAATAATTTCTAGTTGTAAAGTGGTAGTACTATTAAATATACCATTTTTTAATTGAAATACATTTTTATAAAACCAATAGTTTTTGAGCTAAAAACATTTTTTTAAATCCAAGTCTTAGAAATATGAAATTGATTGCTATGCTCTTTGGTGGACAGAAATGTTCCTCTTTGATCAATGTTTCTGTAAAAGTGAATGTTATTTCCATTGTGCTTTTTAGTTGTGGATTTCTGCAACAAAGATTTTTGTCAGTAAATGTCTCTATTTTAAAATAAAAAAGAGAAAGTTTGTGCTGTGTAACGTACCATTTATTACTTTCTCTCTATCTTACAGGTAGAGAAAGTATGGTGATCGTCAAAAAAATCGAACTCGAGATTTTGATGAATTTTGACGTTTCATGACTTCCTGAATCCGAAAAAGTGGTTTTTGAATTTCCGTCTGTCTGTCTGTCTGTCTGTCTGTCTGTACCTCCAACTAGAGCCTAAACTATTTTACCGATTGAGCTGAAACTTGATATCTAGGGTTTTCATAGGGTTGCCCCGAGGGGTTTTTGGAATTGGATATCTACCCCTAAAATTAAGGGTAGTTTACTGAAGGGAAAAAAGAGAAAAAGTCGATTTTCTCAAAATCGGCTCTAACGATTTTGATTAAATTTCATTTATGAACATTAATAAATATTCCAAACAAAATGGCTACTCTCAATATTTCGGCAAAATGGCTTTAAGGGCTCCGGTCTGATGCGTAAATTAACATTTTTTATAATAGCTCCGAAACTATTTGAGATATGAAATTACTTAGCATTACAAATATGTATATATATTTATAATACAAATATTTTATTCGAAACATATTTTTATAAAATCAATAATTTTCAATCTATACGCAATTATATATATATTTTTAGCTTTTTGGACATTAAAGCTTAAGTATTGCGATCGTAAAAAAAACTAACCTGAAATGTTGATGGATTTCGACGTCTCATGACCCCCCGAACCCTAAAAAATAGTCTTTGCAATGCCGTCTGTCTGTGTGTCTATTAAAACTTAAAATTAAGGGTAGTTTACTGAAGGGCAAAAAGAGAAAAAGTCGATTTTCTCAAAATCGGCTCTAACGATTTTGATTAAATTTCATTTATGAACATTAATAAATATTCCAAACAAAATGGCTACTCTCAATATTTCGGCAAAATGGCTTTAAGGGCTCCGGTCTGATGCGTAAATTAACATTTTTTATAATAGCTCCGAAACTATTTGAGATATGAAATTACTTAGCATTACAAATATGTATATATATTTATAATACAAATATTTTATTCGAAACATATTTTTATAAAATCAATAATTTTCAATCTATACGCAATTATATATATATTTTTAGCTTTTTGGACATTAAAGCTTAAGTATTGCGATCGTAAAAAAAACTAACCTGAAATGTTGATGGATTTCGACGTCTCATGACCCCCCGAACCCTAAAAAATAGTCTTTGCAATGCCGTCTGTCTGTGTGTCTATTAAAACTTAAAATTAAGGGTAGTTTACTGAAGGGCAAAAAGAGAAAAAGTCGATTTTCTCAAAATCGGCTCTAACGATTTTGATTAAATTTCATTTATGAACATTAATAAATATTCCAAACAAAATGGCTACTCTCAATATTTCGGCAAAATGGCTTTAAGGGCTCCGGTCTGATGCGTAAATTAACATTTTTTATAATAGCTCCGAAACTATTTGAGATATGAAATTACTTAGCATTACAAATATGTATATATATTTATAATACAAATATTTTATTCGAAACATATTTTTATAAAATCAATAATTTTCAATCTATACGCAATTATATATATATTTTTAGCTTTTTGGACATTAAAGCTTAAGTATTGCGATCGTAAAAAAAACTAACCTGAAATGTTGATGGATGTCGACGTCTCATGACCCCCCGAACCCTAAAAAATAGTCTTTGCAATGCCGTCTGTCTGTGTGTCTATTAAAACTTAAAATTAAGGGTAGTTTACTGAAGGGCAAAAAGAGAAAAAGTCGATTTTCTCAAAATCGGCTCTAACGATTTTGATTAAATTTCATTTATGAACATTAATAAATATTCCAAACAAAATGGCTACTCTCAATATTTCGGCAAAATGGCTTTAAGGGCTCCGGTCTGATGCGTAAATTAACATTTTTTATAATAGCTCCGAAACTATTTGAGATATGAAATTACTTAGCATTACAAATATGTATATATATTTATAATACAGATATTTTATCCGAAACATATTTTTATAAAATCAATAACTTTCAATCTATACGCAATTATATGAATTTTTTTAACTTTTTGGACATTAAAGTTTAAGTATTGCGACCGTAAAAAAAAACTAACCTGAAATGTTGATGGATGTCGACGTCTCATGACCCCCCGAACCCTAAAAAATAGTCTTTGCAATGCCGTCTGTCTGTGTGTCTATAAAAACTTAAAATTAAGGGTAGTTTACTGAAGGGCGAAAAGAGAAAAATTTGGTTTTCTCAAAATCTGCTCAAACGATTTTGATTAAAATTCGTATCTAGGCGTTGATTAAGATTATAAATAAACTGGCTATTTTCATTTTCCTATGAAAATGATTTTTAGGGTACTTTACAGAAGCGTTAATTTCCGTATCTCCACAACTATTTGAGAAACTAAACAACTTATCATTGCAAAATTGTAGGACTATTAGAAATAAAAAACTTTTATTTGACATATATTTTTATAAAAGCAACAGTTTCTGAGATATTTGCAAATATATTAATACAATTTTGTGAGCTTTAGTTGTAAACATATACTACTTAAGTCTTAACGCAATAATTCTCCAATGCCATAGAGTAATTAAATATAAGTATCTAAAAAAGTATGTTATTTTTCCTTAAATCTCTTAGGAGAAATGTTTGCATAGCAATGATCTATCTCCATTTTAGACTCAATAGTCAATATTTACATTTTTTATTGGTCAAAATGTATAAATGAATAATTAAATATCAATGCGATGACTTGAAGATCTGCAACACCTTATAAAATGTTAAAATTTTAACCAGAAATCGAAATTTTAATACGAAGTGTTGACCCTTGTGGAAGACATTAAACTGTTTGAAATGCTCTTAGGTGGACAAAGATGCGCCTCTTTTCTCATTGATTATATATCATTGTATATTATTTTATGCGTGTTCTTATGTGGAGTGGTGATGATACAATGTACATTATTCCGTTCAGAAATCTTACGAGTTTATAGAAAGAGAGAGAAAGTCTGTGCGGTGCGCCGTACCATTTATTTTTTTATACTATTCTGTTTCCTACCTACCTTCACACACATATTGTGGTACTTTTCCTCTAAATTCTACCCTACCCATTCTTAATGTACCAGTATTAGTACATGTGGATATTCTGGATGGGTAGTAAGACACAGTACAATAGGACAACAACAAAATAATAAAAATATCAAAGAAAAATCTAAATCCGTTGGAGCTATTCACGGAACTTTTCTCAAAGCTAAAGGAGGAGGAATGTTGATTCCTATAACATTATTCGGTCTATCTATCCAATCTATTCGGTCTACCTATACAATCTATCCGGTATACCTATCCAATCTATCCAGTCTATATATCCAATCTATCCGGTCTACCTATCCAATATATAATGTCTACCTATCCAATATATCCGGTCTACCTACCCAATCTATTCGGTCTACCTCTCCAATCTATCCACGTTCAATTACACTTATAAGGGACGAAAAGATAAGATTAATAGTAAATGTACCCGCATTTTCATGGAGATAAAATCATCCTCAGTTAACCTGTTTGGAGTTTGAATCCCGACCTTCTCGTCCCCAGATTACATTAGCTGGACGGTTATTCCACCCGTCCACCTACAACATGCAGTTGCTATGATGCTAGTATGAACAGTTCTGAACACGTTTTAGAATAGTAAATACTATAATACACTATACTATTTAATTTCACAGTTGAATTGTTGTTAAATAAACCATTTTGTAGTTAGCTTTAAGATGGGGGTGATAGGTATTGTGAGCTGAGGCCAGTATTTTTGAAATTTTTATATATAAAATAATCCGGTGAACATATCAAAAATTGCTCAAGTAGAGACAGAGTTTAATTTTCTTCAAGTGGTGACACAAACAGTTCTTGAATATCTGTCAAGGATGTCCTAGAATTTGATGACAATTTGTCTTCTTCGTTCAAAAAGGTTTTCTCAGCTAATATGCTCATGAGAAATATTCTAAGAACTGTAGAGATTATTACCCGCCTCGGTGTCGTAGTTAGCTAACGCGCTGGCTTCTTGTTGAGCTGTACTGCCGAGGACGGGAAGATCGAAGTTCAAATCTTGCTCGGATAAACTGGAAAGGGGGGGGGGGCTTTCCTAAATGGTTTTACACTTTCCCTCCACGCAAATGCGGGCTCACTTCCTCAAATTCAACCTTCCCCATTCCCAACCCACTAGCGTAATTAGTACTTAAGCGTATAACCCGAACGGGTAGTAAGAAGTGGTGCTAAGTATTGTAGATGTTATGTGTAGAAAAATTCAACTCTCTAATGTAGCAATATTTGATTTATTTTACTGAAGTAATTTATTGGCTATGAAACGCTTTTCTCGCGTTGACTTATCGCACATTGTGTATAATATTTTGAATAACCAACCTTATTTGTCTGTGGAATTCTTGAGTTTTTAATTAAAATAACATAAAATATTATATTTTATTTTGTCTTATTAATGTAATTGGTCATGGATAAGAGAGCTAGATAGAAATAAATCTACCGTTATTTGCCTAAAGTTAAAAGCTAAAAACCCAACACTAACCTAAATGTAAAAAACTCACCTTAGCACATTAGATATGAATTGAACCTTTTTCTTCCTGATCTAAATTAGCTACAGTGGCCGGACGCGTACGGTCACCGCTTCAACTAGTACAAATAAAATTAATAGTGAAACTAGAATATAAAAAAAACCTCTTGGTGTGATTACGTCAGGAAATGGGACGAAAGGAGCTGGGTTTTGCCTTTTGATAATAACGAGCATATAGGACTCATACAAGCAATTAAGTAGATTGGTTTTTCCAAGGTAGGGCTGGCCGTGCGACCTTGTGTTGATTGACGCTTATTATATGTTTTGGCTTGGAGTGAGAGTGTGTGTTGATTGACGCTTATTATTTGTTTTGGCTTGGAGTGAGAGCGTGTGTTGATCGACGCTTATTATTTGTTTTGGCTTGGAGTGAGAGTGTGCGTTCATAGACACTTATTATTTGTTTTGACTTGGAGTGAGAGTGTGCGTTGATAGACGCTTATTATATGTTTTGGCTTGGAGTGAGAGTGTGTGTTGATTGACGCTTATTATTTGTTTTAGCTTGGAGTGAGAGTGTGTGTTGATCGACACTTATTATTTGTTTTGGCTTGGAGTGAGAGTGTGCGTTCATAGACGCTTAATTGATAGACGCTTATTATTTGTTTTGGCTTGGAGTGAGAGTGTGCGTTCATAGACGCTTATTATTTGTTTTGGCTTGGAGCGAGAGTGTGCGTTCATAGACGCTTATTATTTGTTTTGGCTTGGAGTGAGAGTGTGCGTTCATAGACGCTTATTATTTGTTTTGGCTTGGAGTGAGAGTGTGCGTTGATAGACGCTTATTATTTGTTTTGGCTTGGAGTGAGAGTGTGCCTTGATAAACGTCTATTATTTGTTTTAATTTCGAGTGATATAATGTGATTATAGACATTTTTAGTACTCTGCTTACAAATATGAACTAACTAATCAAATTAATTTACAGCTAACAAGCTAGCTTACCTTCAAAATAGACACAGCACACAATAACCTAATCTTCCATTCCCCACTTTGAAATGGGAGACCCAAATTTCAACATTAGAACAGTTTTTAACCGTGGCAAGAATTTATCTTCTTGGCATTAATAAATTAATGACAAGCTAGTCAACGTTCAAGAAGAAAGAAAACTTTTGCAATGGTTTGTTATCATAACGAGAAGTCAACCAGAGCTTAATTTACGAGATTGTATTGGTAAATATGAGTTTGGGATCATTCCACGGTCTTTATTTGCTGCAGATGGAACACTTTTATATTGGCACATGATAAAGCTAAGGTTCTAAACCAGATAGAAGTTCTGTACAAAACATATGAAATGGAAGAGGCACACCTTTCTGTGTTGTCTAATAATTGTAGCAGTGGAAAAATTGTGATAGTATATTGAACGGCTCTTGTTAATTCAACAATAAAAACTCATAAAATTAAAACATGTAAAGACTTTGCAGAAGTTTTCTTGGAGAGAATTGCCAATATTGCCAAATATTGTGATGAAATTAGGCTGGTATTTGACAAATATTTGCAGGACAGTCTGAAACAACAAATTAGAACTAGAAGAACAAAAGGAAATTCTACATATTATCACATCACAGATGACACTGTAATTCACAAAGTTTCTTTGAAAGATTTTCTAGCTGATATCAGAAAAAAAAATCGGAACTTATTGAATGCCTTACTTTAAAGCTACTACATCACAGTACTGGGAATCACCTTAAAAAGTTATATGTGACATTTGGAACGCATACAAAAGGAAATGCAAGAATACCCAACAATTTGACTACACATGACCATGAAGAAGCCGATACTCTGCTCATATTACATGTTCTTTCCCTACAAAAAAGATCTGATGACGTAATACAGTCTCCAGATACTGATGTTTTCCTGCTGGTATCCTCAACTTCCCAGTCAAATAGTATTTCTCACCGGACAAGGGGTCAAACAAAGATCTATTGCTATCAAATATAATAAACTTGGTCATAAGAAATCAAAATCTCTACTAGGATTCCATTCATTTACAGGGTCTGATATGTCTGGAAAGTTTGCTGGAAGAAGCAAAGAGTTCTGCTTTAAAGTTTTTATGTAATGTGATGATGAAATGTTAGAAGCTTTTACATACCTTGGCAAACTCGATATGCCAAATGAAGAAACAATGAGAGGACTAGAAAAGTTTGTGTGTCAGCTTTACAAATCAAAGACTCAAATAAATGTAAATACTCTTCGCTGGTAC
Organism: Timema bartmani; assembly: GCA_902151455.1. Classification (NCBI taxonomy): domain Eukaryota; kingdom Metazoa; phylum Arthropoda; class Insecta; order Phasmatodea; family Timematidae; genus Timema; species Timema bartmani. The sequence continues at coordinate 33,818 of CABFWB010005045.1, forward strand.
TTGTACTCAAATCTCCTATGTGAGGGCGAAAAACTGCCCCCGACCATGGGTTCTTTATTACCACACATTCACAAGACACACTATATTACTAAGATCTTGATTACAGCTTGTAACAGTCACCAGAGTCTCCCAGATCCTGTAAACTTAGGATGGTACCGAACTAAGGACAATACACTTCTTCCAGTGAGAAGCACAAATCCTCCAGCGCCGGAAGCAATCACCAGTCTTATCAAGTATTCTTGTAAAACGGGTTGTCACTCAGCCAAATGTTCTTGTAAAACGGGTTGTCACTCAGCCAAATGTTCTTGTAAAACGGGTTGTCACTCAGCCAAATGTTCTTGTCAGAAAAGTAGCATACTTGTACATAACTGTGTTCTTGTGTAGAGCGCGAATTCATCAATCCCTTCAACGATCCTCGTATAAGTTATTATAGTGATCAGGACTAAAGGGTTGCCATGACATTTTTAAAATTAGTTATTTGGTTTCTAGCAAATTGTTTCATTATTCTCACAAATATTCTGCTTTTTATGTATTTATGTTCTTGAATAAACTTTAAAATAAATAAATTGGTTCTGAAATGTTGTTCTGACACTATTATAAACTTAATTAATAATGATTTTGTAATAAACATTTGACCTTAATTATATTCATCGACGCCATTTTGTATTGTGAGCTGGACGCCATATTAGATTATTGTAAAAATGCCAACCTAATTTTTATGCTACCTTAAGATAATTAAATTCATAATTAGGTGAAAGTTTACTTTTAACAAACAATATGCATGAAAAACTATATCGTACCACACTAAAAGGGTTATTTTGCTATCGGAATTTATCCCTTTCATTGTTTTTTTCATACTATCTCCACGGTAATTTAGATTAACTTTTTCTAAGCTATCCTACTAATCCATACCCTTTAGATAAAGCTGTTAGTAGCCTTGGTAATATACGCAATCAATAAAGTTTTTAATTAGTATTATTTAGGACTTCTTGATAATCAAAGGTTCTCTAATCACTCGGCCAAAGAGGATGAACATGAACATTTTTTCCCATTGTCGGGATGTTTTCCTTGTGTATGAATCCCCCCACCCTCCTCTCACCCCTCCCTAACCCACTCAATCTGTTGTTTTGTATGGCAGCCGAGTGAAGCAATATAACCCCCCCGCCTCCCCCCCTCTCACGTAGACTTGCGTGGAACCGAATAAATCGATACCGCTGAATATTGCAGGGAGGTGTTCGAACCTCACTTCCTCCCCCCCTCCCTTCTCCACTTCCCCTCTTTTGCTCCAATAACCCCAAGTATGTCATAAATCGGGCGAAAAAAAAAGAAGGTGGAATGAGAAAGACAAGCTTCTGACAGACGTATTTAACTTAAGGGTGATTTTTTTTTATATATATCTCGTTACTTTAACATATAGAGAATTCTTGAAGGAAATAACTTTTTTAGAAAATACAAACGTTTTATTTTGTGGTCTAGATTGATTAAATATTACTTATGATTGATTAGTGATATTTTATAGTATTTGGTACTGTCTTTCAAAAGTGACAGCTAGCTACAGATCACTTTACGTGAAATCAAATATAGTAACTTTTGTAACTGTCAGATAAGGATTTATCAGAACAGAGGTTCCCAACCTTTTTTCGCTTGTGTACCCTTTGGCAGCCCATTTACATAAATTGTGCCCTTAATTTTTAGCAAAATTTTTAATAACTACAGTAGGCCTAGTAGTTATTTATTATTTATTTGCTGCAACTGAAAATAAATGGTATATTAATGGGATTAAAAAACAATGTAGTAATAAGGTGAAATATATATTTTAATATTCAAAAAGAAAAAGTTTCAATAAAAACTAACACATTTAATTTATTTATTTATTAATAACTATAAAACTTTTTTATGTTTGAAAGTGAAATCATTTTCTAAAGGTCAACTATAGGAGAAAACCCAAACCACCTCTCGCCATACTGTTGAGTAACTATCATAACTTTTGACTAATCTTTTGTCTTACACTGCTGGCAAATGTGGCTCTTTCCGACATTATTCGAATATTTTCGCGTACCCTCAAACTTCCTGGCACGTACCCATAGGGGTACGCGTACTCCACGTTGGGAACCACTGTATCAGAACATTGAAGTTTTGTGATCAAAGTAAGTTGCTATCTTCTATATTATGTATATTAATAAAATGAAGAGTTTGTTTGTCTGTCTGTCTGCCTGTAGCGGCATTAGATGATAAACTTTTTAGATTAAGATAAAAAAAAGTAGTCATTAAATTCCAGGACACCCTTGAAAAATATTCAACAAATGTTGGGGTCACCATGTGAAGAAAATGTCTACTGTGTCTACTGGAGAATTATTTGACTTATGTTGGCCAAAGAAATAATTGTTTTGATATAAAAATTGCGAAAATACTGCCCTTAACTCGTGTTTCCTGGACTCCCATCTTAAAACAAACTTTTTTTTTTTTTGAGAAACTCAGGTGGAGAGATTAAGAGCGGGAGATTAAAAAAAAAACAATAGAGTAAGAAGGAAGGAAATATTCTTATTTAAAACCAAAAGGAGTGGAAAGCTATACATATATATTTTTATATAGAAAAACGTGACCGATGACCAACGGACTTTTTTTTTAATGTATTATGATTGCGTTTATTTTTTATTAATATTTTTTCTTCTTTGCGAAGATGAGGAGGAGGAAAGGGTGAGGCGGGGAGAGGAGGGGGTTAAGAGGTAACCGATGAGTGAACGGAACGCCCAAGCCAATTTTTGTGCCTCCGGTATGTGATGTTGTTCTCACCCCCTCCTCCCACCTCTGTTCGTTCTCTCCCTCCCACACACACACACACACACACAGATGAAACAGTTTGTTACCTTTGCTCGGATACGCGTGCAATAGAGGTCGCTGACACTCCGACGAGGAATATATCTATCCTGGAGCTTACAAGTACAGTCTTATCTTTATTTCCTTATTATACTTGAGACTGGTCCTGTAAACGTCGTGAAAACTGTTGTTGATTTCTGAGGAACACTCGAAACTTCCTCGTTGTGGATTATACTATTAATTCTTCCTTAACGGACACCTCTGAACCGTGGAGTCTTCTTTTATAACGGACAGTTTAGATTTCCCCGGCAAAATAACATGGGCTGTTGCAGTGAAACAACCTCCCAATAGCGGACTTTCTCAGTAACGGAAACAGACCTTTATAATTACTCATATGTATTTATGATAATCTCTAAACAGTGGGAAAAAATGGGAAACACCAGTACATATAAATTATTTTACTGTAAGAATGTCAGGAATGCCATTGTCTTCCTCGCGTGAAGTGCGAGCAGTGCCATCTTCGCCCTCAGGTGAAAGCTTACAAAATAACCTTCGTAGAATAAACGATACTTTAGAGTCATACCTCCCACCCCTTCCAAGCCATCGGCGGGGGTTGTTGTTCCAGCCGTTTGTTTTGTGTTCGTGCGCACACAATGAGTACAGAAGGTTTATTGTTCATATTTCACTTAATTGGAGTATTGTTATTCAATTTTTACGGTAGGCTACGCACAATATTTATTTGTTGGTTATAATAATATAATAACGGACACCTCTTAGTAACGGACATTTTTTTAAATCCTGGAAGGTGCCCACTATTAAGAGATTTCACTGTATTGAGTATTCATTTTAATTCGTCTTATGGTCATCTAAATCCTTCCTTGTTGTTTTTGGGGCTGTTGCTAGTTTCTTTAACAAAAAACACCCTTCACAACTGTAACGCTTCGTGGTGTCTTGAAGAGCGGGAGATTTAAAAAGCTACACGTTTTTTTCTAAGAAAATGCTGCCTTGTAAACAGATGAGTAAGTGAGATTATGTTTAAAAAAAAGGTGGGAATATTTAAAGTTTATAAGGAAGCGTGGGACCTTCGAATGCTAAGATTAGGAGGTTATGTAGTAAAAGGAGGAAATATTTAAAGTGTATGTGTGAGTGCGCAAAGTTCGAATGTTGAGATTTGGAGGTTGATGGAAAAGGCTGCAGGTCCTGAACATGTGATCGCGTGTATGCGGGAATATTGTTTCCCTCGATGAAAGTGTGTAAGCCACGTTGATACTGACTCACTATCCTCCTATCGCTTTTCACCATCCATCCTCGCTATTCCGTATAATCACACTAATAGGGTATGTTTGAGGAAAGTTATCTAGTATTTGTACGAAATGTTCTCACTTATGTGCTAAAGAAGATTGGGAAACCCCATAGGAATAAATACCTCAACACTCCTGGTCGGGTTTCGAGCCCTGATATCCCCACCATTGGTATTTAGACGAAACGAAACTTACACCTTTACCCCTGAGCCTACTGGTGATAACGACCCTCTATCGACTAAAAAAAACGGGCTAGAGCTAATTGTCAAGTCGATTTAGAATTGATGTCTTTCATTAGATCAATTGTATCATATTGTTCATTTAACACCAACAAAAAAAAAACATAACGTTAATAATTTATTAATTTTATGTATGTATATTATTATTTGAACCAATCGCCAACAATTTTTCACTAAGCTTAAAGGAATCAAAAACAAAATAAATAAAATAAACATTAATAAACTAACACAAGCCCCTAATGTTAAAAAAAATAATTTTTTTTAAATAATAATAATAATAAAATTAATTGATATACTGTATCTATAGAATATAAAATTAAATTAAAACCATCCATTCTTATAAATTGTAAATAAATAATCCATCTATTAGTTCCTCTGATTTAAGTCACTGGCTTGAATGAAAGTAATGAAATTAAGTTGTATATTTTGATTGCAGTAAAGTAAAAAGACTACTCTTGACATGTTTGTGGTGATCTTAAGTTTATTTGAATACTTACAGGTCTACAGGGAGGCTTCACAACATATTATTGTTTTCTACGTTTGTGGGACAGTCAGGGGACGGGAAAGCATTTCATTGTGCAGCAATGGGAAAAGAGAAACGAATATGTAGCCGGAAAAAGTGATATAAATATGTTCCAATGATTCAACCAGAAAATGTTCTTCTTCCACCTTAAATACATATAAAGCTTGGCTTAGTGACAACAAACAACAATACAACAAACAAATGATAAACTGAAAGAAGGAATTTTCATTAGTCCCCAAATAAGAAAACTTCTGAAAAATGATGTATTTGCAATGAGACTGCAGGATACTGAACTCTAAAGTAGTTATGCATGGATTTCTTGGCAACAGGAAAGAAGACAATTATGAATCTTTGGAGTAAACTTTGCTTCAGTGCTATAAATATATGGGATGCCGAATGTCTATGAAAATTCATTTTCTACATTCACATTTGGTTGGGGGTTTTTCTGATAGTTTGACAGCTGAGAGTGTTGGTAAGCAATAGGCTTTCATCAAGACATGTCCACGATGAAAAAGCGTTATCAAGGTTGTTGATACACCCATGATGGGAGATTACTGCTAGTTTCTTAAGTGGAAATGCAAAATGGACTATAATATTAGCCATGTCACTAATTTTTAAGTAAATAGAATGTACTGTTCATATTACCTTGCATGATAAATTAATTTATAACATTGTTGAATTTTAAATTGATAAATTATCATGATGAAGATTGCATATTAAAATCTTAACTTATGTATAATTGTATGGTAAGCCTACTAAAAATTGGTGGTTCATAAAAAAAATTAATTTGAGTGTATATTTTGATGTAGACGTGACACACAACATTTGTGCATTTTTGGAATCAAATCAATTTCTTTTAAAATCATCTGCGTGTTCCGGAGGTATGGGACATATATTTTTAATGGCTAGTGTTATTGCTAATTCATACTGGAATTAAGGTGGGATGGAAGGGGAAGAGATAAAAGGCAAGTGTTTTATGCAGTTTTTGTGTCAAAATTTTTGTTTGCCAAAATAAATAAAATATCACTCCAGTAGAAACATAGAGTTTAATTTTCTTCACATGGTAATCTCAAAATTTATTGGATATCTGTCAAGGGTGATCTGGTATTTAACGATCAATTTTTCTCCTCATTTAAAAAGTTTGTTAGATAATGCCCATCATGCTCATGATATTCAGTAAATATAGATATAACATGTGAAGAAAATTAAACTCTTATGTTTTTACTAGAGCAATATTTTATTTTAAAATTTCCCTTGCCAAACTTATATATGCTTGTGCACCAGGACACTTAAGATCATACACAATAGCGGGTTTTCCATGAGAAGGCGCTTCTGATAACCGTACGTTACGTGGAATAACAGTCTCATACAATGGGATGATAGTTTTGTATACTTTATCATTTAAATACTGGCAAATGTCGTTTTTAATCTGTTCACTGAGTTTGTTACGCCTGTCATACATTGTTAACACTATCCCTTCTATTGCCAAAAAAGGGTTTAGGTTATTCCTTTTTATCAGTTCTACAGTTTTAACTAAATGTCTTAATCCTTCCAGAGCAAAAAATTCACACTGAAGAGGAACAATAATAGAATTAGCAGCAGTCAAAGCATTTATGGTCAGAACCCCAAGTGATGGAGGGCAATCAATGATTATATACTCATAATTATCGCGTATCTTCTCTAATGCGCTTTTTAGCACAAATTTTCCTCGCTCAAGTTGCGATAATTCAATTTCTGCAGCTGATAAATCAACTACTGACGAAATTAGTGATAAATTTGGAATTTCCTTTATATTGAAAATTGCCGATTCTATCAATTTATTTGGTCAAAAAAAAGTTTTGCCATAAAAACTGCAAAAACACTGTCCTTTTCTCACGTCACCGTTCATCCCACCTTAAAGTAGGCCTATTTAGCTGAACTATGGAACACGATTGACTTGTTTATGGGTTTTAAAACTTGTTATTAATTCACTAATAGAGAGAGAATTGATAGACGTAATAATATGAGCTAGTTCATCAGTTGACATTGTCCTGCATGATACATAATTATAATGTAGTTGTACAGTTCCAGTGCGTAGTATCAATATGAGCTGTATCTATATGATAAAGTGTATATGTATATATATATATGTATATATATATATATGTATATATATATATATGTATATATATATGTATATATATATATGTATATATATATATAATTATTATTTTGGTAGATGTATATATACCAAATTATTTTAAAATGAAGACAGCTATTTCCCAAATTCTAATTTCTTTGTTTCTCAAGGGAAGAATATAGGAAACCCAGCTTATATCTAAGGTCCTGGCTTCCGTGCGTGATCGTATATCAGCGGTCAGTCGGCAGTGATACAATGGCTCTTAAGGTGTTTGGTGCTAGGACGCGTCAGAGAGACGAATCCCCTCCGCAGCCTCTTGAATGGCTACATGAACAGGTAGACACAATGGTATGGTTACCACAACTAGATAGACGCCTGCCTGCTTGCCTTGCGTGGGGAACTTCTTTTTTTATATATACATATTATCATGATCTTCTTCGCTTCTTTCAGCATTGTTTCGTCCTGAACTTGTCTCTCTGGTGTTCACCTCTATCTGTGGTGTCTTGTAGATATGTTTTTACTCCCCTGTTCCCCCTTTATTACTCTCTCACTCACCCCTGAGGGCTACTGCAACACGCCGGGTGATAGATGGAAGGGGAGAAGAGAGGAAAAGAAAAGAAGAGCTCGATACTTTTGCCTCCTCCAGGTCAACCCGTCTCATCGCGGCCACTAAACCCACGCGCGCGCGCGCACATGGGACTCATCGCGCACTGTTTGAAGGTGGTTGGAAAAGGGGAGTAAAATAAGGTGGAAAAGGAGGGGAGGTCATCCGAGCGGGGCGCGAACCCGATGATTTATAACCCTAGACACAGGCGTTGTGTGAACAGTCCGATTTTCACAGGAAGGGTCTTTAAGCTGACGGCCAGAAAAGTTACAAGATCTATTTGAATACGGTATATTTATACGTCAAGTCATGTTATCGACCAGCCTCATGGAATAGTCCCCGGTGGAGGTCCCGGGTTCAATTCCCATGGTCACCAGTGTTTGGTTACTTAAGATGGGGTGCTAGTGAGCGTGAGCTTAGGGAAGTATTTTTGAAGTTTTTATAACATAAACATTTGTTGGCCAAAATAAATCAAATTTTTCTTCTATAGACTCATAGACCTTAGTTTTCTGCACATGCTAATCTCAACAGTTCTTAAATATCTGTCAAGGGTGATCTGAAATTTAATGACAAATTTTCCTCTTCATTTAAAAAGTTTGTCACCAAATGCTGCTATGCTCATGACAGATATTCAACAACTGTTGAGATTAGCATGTGCATAAAACTAAGCTCTATGTTTCTATAGAAGAAAAATTTCATTTATTTTGGCCAAAAAATGTTTATGCTATAAAAACTGCAAAATTAATGCACTAAACTCGCGGTCACTAGCACTCCACCTTAAGTGGTTTGGTTAAAATCTTCACTGGCTTTACACCGTGAGATTCACTATCATCATCCTCTTACCTTATCGGAATATAGAAAGAGGCTTCACGAAATGGAGGTACGATTGGTACATTCGGGCTTCCCCTGGACAACGGAGAATTAGTACTTTCCGCAAACTGAGCTACAGATTGATGAAGCCCAGACGCGACGTTATTATTTAGGTAATATTATCTACAGTTGTCAACTTTAATAAATATTACCAATACCTAAAACATAACACTAGTAATATTTTGAAATGTCATCAGTGTTTGCCACAAAAAAAAAGTTTGTATTTTTTTAAGAGGGTGCGTCATATACCAATCAACTCTGTGACGTCAGTTAGAAATCGTAAATTTACACCAACACTATTGCACGTTGATAATTTCTGATTAAACATTAATGAATATAAAGAGTTATAAGAAGTTCCTAATACCGAACATTGTTGAAATAGTAAATGATTTTGGATAAAAACTACATTGTAAAGGCAGTTTTTCACCATTTTAGAATAGCCAAGCGCTGTGCACAAATCTTCATTCTGTCATAACAGGGACTAACTGTAGTTATTAAGAAGAAACTTTGTGACTTTGTCCACCCATCGTCACCGCGGAAAATTTCGAGTAATCATTCAAATACGAATGCATTGCACACATTTCTGACATATCGTAGGTATTTTCTTTTCCCTTTTACTCCCATACCTCGTGCGAGCCGGGAGCTGAGTTGGGTTTGATGAACGCTCTTAATGGTCCTTCCTATGAAAACAGTACTGTATGTGTGGTATCAGGCCTTCTATGTTGTATTTCTTTGTGTTCGACATCTTACTACCAGTCTGGGATACTCGCTTATTCACACCAAATGTGTTCAATCTTTCATTGTTCGCGTAACCTTAGATATAATAAATTTATCTTCAACTTAGTACCCCTCAAAGTTTTTGGTGCATAAAGCAAGTTATATAATATATTCTATAATATACAGTACATTTAAGATAAATTACACCAAAACTAGCGTATTAAACCATAAGTTTTAACTAACCGTTGTGGTGGTTGCGTGGTCTAACGCGCTTTTCTCGTGTTGGACTAGACTGCCGAATACGGGAGATCGGGGCTTAGTCACGGTTGGGTGTAGTGAGGATGATTTTCCTCAAGTTTTTTCCACTCTACTTCCACGCAAATGCGGGTGCGCTTTCTCCCAATTAAACCTTTATAACCCCTAAACCATTATTGTAATTAGTATATGGGCGTATAACCCTAACGGGTAGTATGAGGCAGTGCTAAAAAAAAGTTTAAGTTAGTTTTTAATCAATTTACGGGCCCCTTACCATGTATTTGCGTTTCCCAGGTTGAATACAGCTAGAGTTGAGATCAAATGTACCCGCGTTTGTGGGGAGGGGTAGTAAAACACTATTTAAGAATAAAACACCCTTGGTATACCCAGCTGGCCTTCATACCCTAACCTCCTCCGTCACCGGATCATCAGGCCTTTGCCCTCATTCCTACTGAAACGTAAACAAGGGGTATGGTATGGGGGATAATTTTATTAGTGTATGTATGTATAATAATATTTAGCACCACGTCTTACTACCCGTTTGGCTTTTACACTTAAGTACTAACCAAGCTAATGGGTTAGGTATTGGGAAGAGTCAATTTAGAGGAAGTGAACTCGCATGTGCGTGTAGGTAGAGTGGAAAACCATTTAGGAAAAATACCTCCAGTTCACCCGAATGAGATTCGAACCTCGATCTCCCCGTCCTCGGCAGTCTAGCTCGAAATGTAGCTAGCGAGCTAGCTAACTACGCCACCGAGGTGGGTAGTATATGCATAAAGATTTAATTGTATAGGCCATCTTTATTTATGAAAAGGGTTAAGGTAATGAGGATTAGGCGCGCAGAAGTAGATAAGCTTATTCCGTGCGGTCATGTGTCGATTTCAGCCATTTTCAAGTCCCTCGTCTCTCCCCCCACCAACACCTAGAAAGAAGATGAACTATTTTTTTGTAGAACCACTTCTTACTACCCGTTCGGTTTATACGCTTATGTACTAATTACGCTAATGTTTTTAGGGACTAGGTAGATTATATATATTTGCGTGGAGGGAGAGTGGGAAACCATTTGAAAATCCACTCTCACTACACCTGACCAAGATTCTAACCGTAATCTCCCCATCATTGGCAGTCTAGTCTACTGGTAGACTAGCGCGTTAGACGATGCGGCCACCGAAGCTTGTTAAGAGTATGAACTTGTCAAGCAAATAATAAACCTTCGTACTTAATAAATAATTAGCTATTTCAAACGTGTACACACGACAAATCGAAAATAATTAAAAAAATAAAATAAGTTTCCAAGAAGTCGTTTAGCAAGACCACCGATAACCGTGTCTTGTTTCCGTCATCGGCTAACGACGTACCGACCTCGACCTTCGACGATAGAAGTCACGCCACCAAACTTGTTTTATTTACTTGAAGACTAGGCTAACCAAGTTGGACTCGTCCTGTTTCTACTATTGCTTGATTTCAATAGTTCAGACTAATTGAGAACTGGAATGGTATAATATAGAGGAAGAACTTGACTCGAACGGTTACATACTCCACCGGATATGTTCAAAGACCATCAGTGGCGCAATTGGTTATATAGGTTCAGCTTCATATCCGTTTGAATCTGTAGCAAAAATATTCCCCTAGTAAAGCGTTTCCTACAAGGGACCGTCCTTAAGTTATTATTATTATTATTATTATTATTATTATTATTATTATTATTATTATTATTATTATTATCACCGCGTCTTACTACCCGTTCGGGTTATACGCACTTACGCTAATGTGCAATGGTAGGATGATTGTGAGATGAAATGGAGGACCTACAGTTTAACGTGGGATCCGAACCACGGTGGAGGCCTGGCATTCCTCACAGAATCGATCTTAAGTAACATTTTCTTACCAATGTTTATAGTGAAACAAAATCCAAGCAAAATAATTTTCAGAAAATAATTATATTAATTATAACATCTTATTTATATTTTATTTACTTATGAGGTGTCACACTTAGGCCTAATTTTATTGCAATTAAAACATTATAGAATTTCGTATCACTCGCTTTATAATCCTTATGTCTAAAAATAATCAAACGATTAAAATAATATTCTGAAAATTGAAAAATGACCACTGGACACGGGAATCGAACCCGTGTCCAGGTGTCATTTTTCAATTTTCAGAATATGATATCTAACTGAAGTAATTACCATATAATATAGCTTTGGCTATTTACTCTTGATTAAAATAATATAATTTACCAAATAGTAAAAAAAAAATACGTAAGATAGGGAAGGGGGGTAACGAAAAATCTCATGATTCCTTACGTGGGTCTAAATTAAGGAAAAAAAGCCTTACGTAATTATTAAAGGATAGCTCCCAATCCTCTTACCTGCAACGAGATGGGCACGCGGACAAAGGCGTTAGAGTTTAGTCTTGTCTAGTTCGTCGGTGATGGGATGGGTTTTTTTTTTATGAGACTAAGTTAGTTTTAACGTATTTTTTTAAAGACAGAGCTATACTTGTTTAATTTGCTAATGTAAAACTACTAGGACCTGTTTCGGTTGCCGCATGGTCTCTTAAGATGGGGTGCTAGTGAACGTGAGCTTAGGGCAGTATTTTCGAAGTTTTTATAGCATGAACATTTATTTGGCCAAAAAAATCAAATATTTCATCTATAGAAACATAGAGTTTAGTTTTACGCACATGCTAATTTCAACAGTTCTTTAATATCTTTCAAGGGGGTTCTGGAATTTAGTGACAACTTTTTCTCTGCATTTAAAAAGTTTGTCACCAAATGCCGCTATGCTCATGAGAGATATTCAAGAACTCTTAAGATTATCATGTGCAGAAAACTAAACTCTATGTTTCTATAAAAGAAATATTTGATATATTCTAGCCAAAAAATGTTTATGCTATAAAAACTGCAAAATTAATGCACTAAACTGGCGCTTACTAGCACCCCACCTTAAGGCGGCACTCTTGCAATAGACTGGACTGTTGATGACCGAGAGATTGGGGTTTAAATCGCATTTGGGTGATTTTCCATAAATGTTTTTCCCCTCTACCTCTATGCAAATGAAGATACACTTACTCTAAATACACCCTTACTTAGCCCTAGCTCATTAATGTAATTAGTACAAAGTCGTATAACCTGAAAGGGTAGTAAGATGAGGTGCTAAATAACATACTACCAGTATCTTCTGGGCGTGCGTCTTTACTTGAACATCGCTGAAAACTATTACCTATGCCACTACCCAATCACGTTCAAGTTTTAGTTATTTGTCTTTCCAATAGTCATCATTGTAGTTTATCGTATCCTCGATAACAGTTGGGTTGTACCGAATTAAATACGAAAACATCGCCCATATGTACTGGGCATTATTCTTGATTGAATAACAGTCAGGCACACCAACCATTGAATAAAAATACTCAAAGAGCATGCTATTAAATGGAGAACAGTGTATAGGATAGTTGACATTTAAAAAATTAGTTCCATATCTTTCCGCTAGATAGAACCAGAATGTTGATATTATTGAGGAGTGAGGGGCTCAACATGTAGGACTATTCTATTCATCCTTTCCTTCAAGGTCAACTATTTATTGGCAGGGGAGGATAAAGAGAAAGTTGAGTCTTAGTGAGCTTCTGAAAAACATTTACCAGGTTTGGGAAGCACTAGAGATAATAGTGAAGATATATTCACCACATCGTTATACTCGCCGCTAGGCCGGCTACTTCTTGGAATGTATAATTAAGTCAACGCACTAACCGTGCAAATTAACCCTGAACCTCTTTATTCTTGGTTAACGACGTTGCCTACTTGCTGATTTCACAGATATTTTGCAGAACGGGTTGCAAAAAGCACACTAAAGGCGCAGTTACATGGCACGTGGTTCAGCGAACCTATCTCCACGAACCGTAGGCCGTTTGACACAGGAGGCCTGCTATGGCTCGTGGTGCGTTATTTGCACAGGTTCCGCCGGCTTACGGATCAAAGGAGCACGTCGTTTCCAAGGTTCATGCAGGTTCGTGGTGCAGGCTCACCTCATCGTGGACCTCTTGCTGTGCAGGTTGCAGTTTAGGTCAGTCGTTCTTTGTCACTATTGTGATTCAGTACCGATGGCAAGACAAAAGGTTCCAAATTGTTTCAACAAATCAAATGCGTCACACATATCAACGAATCACGCACCGTGCTGTTAGCCATGGTTTGCCATCTGCTCTGCGGTTCCCTGTTTTGAAGACGCATGCACCTTGTATTTACGCCCTTACCCACCAACTATCACAATAAAAGATAGCTACGAAAATTATCAATTCACCTTGACAGGTTTCTTGTCAATTTGATGATAGCAATCACCCTTGTCCTCTGACGAGTAAACACACTCGCTTTACTATTTGTGTTTGGGCGGCATTGACTTCTATTTAAAAATTACCTTTTTATTGTTAATGTATGACCATTATGAGAATTTTTAAGTATATTTTGTTTTATTGATGTTATTTTTTTTTTTAAAGAAACTTGAATATAAAATAATAAATTAACATGGGAAACCACATCTTGACTTACCACTATTTCACAGGTAAGAAACGTCCTTAAGGTTTTTCTAGAATTTGGATCGTAGTTCGTAACAAAGGTTTCTCAGAATGCGCTGTATCTATTGGCTATCGCGTATGTCTGAGCGTCTTTTTTGTGGCGTCTTTGAATCCCTGCACAGTAGTTCACAGAAACCAGGCGAGGAAATCCCGACCGCTGATGAGAATCTCCGCAATCGTCATCGGAAAGGATCGACAAGTCATCCTCAAAATGACGCTCAAAAGTCCCTTGCATGCGATCCATACTGTTTTTTATGTACTGTACATGATTCTGTCCGACATCGAATGAAAATCATCGAGGTTCTGCCTCTATGTGATCATCGATACTATAACCTCGTTGAAGAAAAACACGCATTGCAAAATATAGATATTTTGTCATAAAAACTAGGGTGATTTTTATTTACATATTAAATAAATCCAAAAACTGAAATGAATTAAAAGGGGGGAAATGGCAGGGGCTATGCACAAATAATCATACATATAGGTCCTACTAAACGAATTATATATATATATATATATTGTAAGAGGCGTTGCTAAAGATCCCTGTCTTGAGCTAGTTATATCTAGTCAACCTCATTACACCCTATTCCTAACTTGAGTTAGCTCTATCCAATCCACCTAATTACACCCTATCCCTATCTTGAACTAGTTCTATCTAGTCGACCTAATTACACCCATACATACATATATACCTACCAGCTTTCTTACCTGCCTGCCTACATGCCTACATGCCTACATGCCTGCCTACCTGCCTGTATGCCCGTATGCCTACCTGTCTACCTACTTGTCTACCTAACTACTTACATACATACGTACGTACGTACATACATACGTACGTACGTACGTAAATACATACATACGTACATACATACATACATACGCACATACGTACATACGTACATACGTACATACGTACATACGTACATACATACATACATACATACATACATACATACATACATACATACATACATACATAC
>CABFWB010005046.1:0-10128 GCA_902151455.1 Timema bartmani
ACACACATATATACATACATATACACACACACATATACATACACACACATACATACATACATACATACATACATACATACATACATACATATATACATACATACACACTTCTGTTTATTGCTTTTAAGTTATGGTAACATTTAAAAGAGCTAGGGGTCTTGGGTCATATTCCCATATTGGCCTATACAGTTATGATTTATGAAATTAGGTTTTCCTCTTTAACTATAAGAAATGATAGTCTAGGAAATGGACGTATTTTTTTTAACATGAAATTTACAATTCACTCTAAATTGGAAGACAATTTTGACATTACAAATGTTACTAAAACAATTTTCATATAATTTTGCTAGAGAAACATGAACTGCAGCTGTAACTTTTGATGATTAAAATTAATACCTATGAGATATGAATATTAATAAATTAAAATACTACTTACGTTGATATTTAAAAGTATGTTTGTGTTTTTTAAGAATGCTCCTCCTTACCAGAGTCTTACTATAGCGTGTATGTCGAGAACTAATACTTAATAAGTTTGGTCCAGGAAGAGATAGGTAAAAACCCTTATCCCTACCACTAGTATTATTACTGCCACCACCACAATACAGAGGGTATCAGGCTTCAAAAGGGTATATGTACCTCAGTTTTAGCTTCTGTGGTGCTGAGTGACAGCTCACAGCTGACTTCTGACGGCTTTGAAAAGCTACCAGACCCAATTATGTATCCCTATGCCGAACCATATGATCTGAAAAAAACATTTCTTTAGCAGTTGTCACTTATGACAGTCAAAATTTAGGTATATACCTAACTGTTGACTGTCAGAAGTCAGCTGTGAACTGTCAGTCAGCACCAAAGAAGCCACGGGGCTACTGTACCTCCTTTTAATGGCACCAATGAACAAAGGCTCTCCATGAAAGCTAACTCTGTCGCAAAGGTGGGATGGAAGGGGATGCGAGAAAAGGCCAGTGTTTTTACAGTTTTTATGACAAAACTGTATTTATTTTAGCAAAAAAACAGCAACATAGAGTTAAAATCTTCTTCACATGGTGATATACACAGTTCTTGAATATCTGTTAGGAGCATAGCGGGATTAGATGAGAAACATTTTAAATGAAGAGTAAAAGTTGTCATTAAATTCCAGGACATCCTTGACAGATATTCAAGAAATTTTGAGGTCACCATATTGTGAAGAAAATTAAACTCTATATTTGTACTGGAGAAATATTTTATTTATTTTGGTCAAAAAAATGTTTTTCCATAAAAAATTCAAAAACACAAGCTTTTTTCTAATATCCCCTTTCGTCACACCCTAAGCTACTGAAATGTATTCAAGTTTCCTCAGCAAGTTTCCTTAGTGAACCACGGAGATTGGAATGTTTTTTCTCTTCTTTTTCTTATTACACTTCTGGTTTATACGCTTTTAACTATACAACAGGGAAGGGCTAAAATGATCAAATTATATATTTTTTCCTAAATGTTCTCGCATTTGAGTAAAGGGAGGGTGGAAAACCATTTTAGTAAAAACAACTCATTATTCTTGGGTGCGATTTGTGAAGCTGACTTCCCTGTCACTGGTGAATCAAGCTAGGTGAGCTTGACACTTAGTCCGCTCGTCCACCTATGCGGGCTACTCCAACTTTAAAGTAACTTTAATGAACTGCTTGATATATAATAGTTTTCTATAATTTTGCATCCCCTCTAGTTCGTGTGTACCTTATTTATAGGAATTTATTTTCGTTCTCTTATTAATCTTGTTAAAAAAATGTACCTAAAAATTTAACATCTTAACAAAACACACTATTCATTGCACGCAACATCATCTACGGTGGAGTAATTAAATATTTAATTACTTGGTGGTAACTTTTTTTTAAAAAAAAAGGTAGACAATAAGACTACTACTATTTAAAAAGGATGAAAATAAAATAAGCAGCTCTCTCTTTTTTTTTCTCTCTCTCTCTCTTTCTCAAAATAACACACAGTGCAATAAAAGTGGAGCTACTCCTGACACGCAAAGGTACTTGGCATAACCAACATACTTGAGCTCACGGATAAATGAAAAAAAAAATATATTGCCTAGAGCTTGAAGTATCACCTTGCTCGTAAAACAGATTGTTTTCTCTTCCTTCGAAATGTTAATATGAACGCGTGGCCATTTCAAGAACGGCATCTACCTTCACTCATATAAATACATATACATAATATAGATTTATAAAAAAAAACACATTTCCATAATTTATGTTCAAACAAACACGATGTTTTTATACATTGCTACGTTTACATAATAATTTACAACTAAATAAAATTATGTTTGTGTAAACAAACCAAATTAAACTTTGCAATCTATTTCAACACGTAAATATTTGTGAATCTTTAAGAACCCAACTTTGTTGAAATGACACGAAAATATAATGTAAACATAATACAATATTGAGAGACTAGTTTTAATGCTCTGCGTCTTAATACTCACAGGGATATCCTTATATATACACATAGTCAAGGGATGAGGAATGTTTAAAGTAGAGTTAATGTACCCTCATTTGTTTGAAGGGAGGTTTTAAAACCATAGAGGGCAAATCACACTTAGTGTACCAAGTCGGGATTTGTACCCTGACCTTCCTGTTAATACATTCTATGGCGATATTGATGCTTAAGGTAAGCGTCCACTAGCAAGCATCGGAGTTTTGAATTATTTACATTATTTTGAACGAGATTACTTCCAACTATCCTTATCATACACATATGACATCTGCAATGCCGATAAGAGTTCCTGGGAACAGATTAAAATCCTATCTGCGTGGTGCTTGCGGTTGACGTCATTTGGTATGCTGAGAAAAGCACAAAGCACTCCCCCCACCCCCCACCCCACCGTTCACACCATTCGCATGTGGAATTCCCAGCTGTATTCTCTCTATTTAGTCTAGAGATGATCAGTACAGTTCAGTATAGGGAACAACTCAAAGTGATTAAGTTCACTGAAATTAGCAGTTCATTTATCTATTTCAAATGTTTGCGAACTACGTCTTGTAGTTCAGTCGTTCGTGAAATTCATCGTTTGCGACCGACATAATTTAAAAAAAAACTGTAGTTTAGTCGTTCGCAACTGAACTATATCTTTCAGTTTGGTTCTCCATCAGTTTGCGAACTACCGTGTGTGAGTGAGATATAATTTCCCCCTCACTTCACTAGTTACAAGTAAACATCTGGGGAAGGTTTTAAAAGTTTATTTAAGTATGCTCACGAATAAAACCTAAAACATGTTATTTTTGTCAAATTAACTGTGATAACCTTAAAAACAAAGCGAAAAATACTTAGATAAAATAAAAACCCAATTTTTGATCAGAAAAATAATACTCTAAAGTAAAATTAGATTAGTAAATACAGCACCAGCTGTTAGATTATTTGATAGCTTTGTGGGGTGCAGCAAGGGTATTTGTCTTTAGTAGCCTATATTCTAACGACCACCCGTGTCACTGATGTCATTATAGATATTAGGACATACAGCAGGCGACACAATAGAACTGAAAGATAAATGCTGGGTACCGCCTCCTTCGGAAATCTGAATGCGGTGGACGCAGTACACTAAATAGGATACGTTCGATCCGTCCGATGCGGGCTATTGAGACGGCTTACCTTTATAAGCACCGATTAGAATATTGTTAAATGGTTCCGTAAACGTCGTCTAGCCTAGTTTTTATCATCGTAGTTGGCTCGAATATACGTTTAAAATCAAAGAACATTGTGTTATGGCGGATGGTTTGGTTCGGCATCAACAATCCTGACTGGTGTACTTAATCGAGAATAACAAATTCTGTTTGAATCTCACCTGGGTGGACTGGTAGTTGTTATTTTACGCATCTATGCTCTCATTTTGATTCGCTCTTTCTCTTCCGACATCCTCACCCTTTGTTTGTTTTAGTAACAACAACTTGTGGACTGACTGTCCGGATGGATTTAGTTCTTAAATATAATCAATTAATTTAATATTATAGTAAAAATATTTTATATAAGTTTGAAAAAAAAAAGAAAAAAAATGCTTAACTTAATTTAAGATAAGTTTCCAAGCTCAAAAGAATCAACCCGATGTTTGTTGATCTCTATGCAGTAACTTAGCATTACGCTCCTCATCTGGTATTCTTGTAATTGACTTATGGACCTGAACAACACATTAAAATGTGTTCGAAACCTCTCTCAAGGGAAATCAATAAAAATAAATAGCACATGTGTTCCAAGCCCCCATACCGACAAAAAAAAACCACGTCCCATAAATCGGCCAACATCTCCGAGATCTGCTACCTTCATCATTACACTAATACCGTCACGAGAGTCAATAAATCCATAACTTATGGAAGCTGGTTGATATTTAGACTTGTGCTCTTCTCCTCACACCCTCTTCCTCCTCATATCCTCTTCCTCCTCATACCCTCTTCCTCCTCCTTGGGTTCTCGCTGCCGGCGTTCTGAAGGAAAACGACCCCAACTGTGGGAAGCCTAGGTTTGACCTTAACGTGATCCACTTGTTGTGAGAACAACGTTTCTGTGATCCTGAGTCAACACGCGAACATAGTTGGGGGCTCTGGTTTATTGCCTGGACCGGTAACTAGCACCAAGACTTAACTTAGAGACCACTGGGAGCAATATTCGAGTTATCTCTTGCCCTCCCGCCGATCATTAACATCATAATCGTCCTTACTGTTACAACCCCCGTCGGCATCGTTATTACTACCGTCATGATCGACTGTGCAACCCATTCCGCGAGCTGGCGCCAGTGGTGGTGTCCTTGCGCACTTTATTACAACCTTGTTTCAAACCATCGTTATTTAAACACCTTGATGGGATTTGGGTGATCTTTATTACTTCAGGACATACTTTTTACATATATTTGTATCATTGCCATTGCAATTATTGATGTATTTCTCGTGAAAGAGTAGCTACGCCACTGAAATAAATGTTCACACATTAACTAACCAGGCTAGTATCGATTGGATTTTACCAGTTATCATAATCAATTATGTTTTTATGTCACCATAATACATCATGGTAGTATAACCCTCATGTCCATGTTAATCGTAAGCAATGTTTTAATTACCACCCGCAGCCATCACTATAGGCCTACCTTTAATCAACCATGGTAATAAAACCCGCATGAAAAGAATAATCAATAATGTCATTATAACCCATAAACTCATAGTAATCACAACTAATAATTGTATTATCACTATAGCTGACCAAACTATTTAATCCTGAATTATCAAAGTTATCATGACCATCAATGTAATTGTATATATCACTATAGCTGACCAAACTATTTAATCCTGAATTATCAAAGATATCATGACCATCAATGTAATTGTATTATCACTATAGCTGACCAAACTATTTAATCCTGAATTATCAATGTTATCATGACCATCAATGTAATTGTATTATCACTATAGCTGACCAAACTATTTAATCCTGAATTATCAAAGTTATCATGACCATCAATGTAATTGTATTATCACTATAGCTGACCAAACTATTTAATCCTGAATTATCAAAGTTATCATGGCCATCAATGTAATTGTATCCCTCAGCTTTTGACGCAACTTGCCATTATATTGGAACCCACATTATTATACCTTCTATAAACAACCTAAATTGATGTCCCTTCCAAAGAAACTGTCAATAATATCTTAATATGATCCACTGCCACTATAATTATCCATGGTGTCGCGAGTTTTACACAATAGTTAAATGTTATGTTTGTCACCGATGTTCTTAATCTCTGAACTATTCTTCGAATCTTTATTGCAATGATCTGTTGCAGTAATTTGAAGTACTTAACATTATCACACTTACTACAGTTTTAGCTTACCATGTATTTTATATAACTTGCACTAACATTTCCAACAACACTTAAAGGGAAATATTATCACTTTAAATTATAAAACGATCTTCAACCATCCTACAATTTTATTTTGTGACTATATTGAAAACTTACTTTATATGCTTTAGGCAGACTAAATCAATGTTACTTACTATTTCCTTTGCTCTCAGAACTCCAAAAACACGTGCATCGTCATTGAAAAGGTGTTTGTCACAATTTTGTGATTTTTTTAAAATTTATAAAACTTAGAATGTAATGTTTTAAATTCTATAGAGAGATTTTGTTACCTTTCACCTCTATTTTTGTGCGAATGATATTTAAAACTAAGAAACCAGTTCTTAAACAACGTGGGATTTATGGACATCTCTGTTAGGCGGCACCCTTATCACCAGGATTTCCTATATATTTACTACTTTAAATTACTTCCATCATGATGGGAAATAACGAGACGCGTGTTTTTAAATTTTCATTTATAAATATTGCTTAGTTTATTAAGAAAATAGATGATTGGATTAAAGTTTCTTGCTTCATAATTGATGCTGTGCCACGAAAAACAGTCAATATAATACTTATAATATTAATAATAGTAATAATATATATGATGTGAGAGAATAGGTATGAATGAAAATATTTTTAAATAATTTAATTGTTAAGTATGAAATATTACTACAGTATATTTTATCTATGACTAATTTGAAAAACCAACTCCATCTGAAATTGAAACGGTAAATTAGAACGGTAGTTTTATTTAAATTTAAAAAAAAATTTACAACTTAAGATAAATAATATTTGTTTAAACAAAATGAACCATAAGATAATACAAGCAACTTTAGAATTGATTAATCATGGTTTTTATAAACGAAGCTGAAACTGTTACATTGGTTGCGGAAGTTTTTTTTAAAAACTATCCACTTGTCTCCCCTCAAACCCCCTCGTGTTGCCACTGCAATTGTGAATGGATACTTATTAGTATTTCTAGAGACATGTTTAACACATGGGCTGTCAACGATATTTTCCAATTATTATTTTACATGAAATGCATATACCTTAGCAAAGAGAGAGAATATAAAACCCAGAGCTAAAATTAGATCTGAAACGTCACCTCTTGTGAACCCGGCCGAAATTCGAGCCTCGAACTCTAAGCCAACGGTGACCGTCTCTTAACAGGGCATTACTCAGCTTTTTAAATTTCTATTGGGCTTTTAACATCGGTGGCCCGTGGGAAAGTCTCCCAATAAGAGACAAGAAATTTTCTCACAAATACGCAATTTTACGAGGACTTACTCAAATTGATTTTATTTCCATTCTTAAAAGCCTACCTCACGGTCTAATAACCGGGTAACTCTCTACGGGACTACACTCAAACCACAAAATGTATCGAAGTCAGGTCTTCAGCATTTTACGTATGACAACAGTCAAATATTTTGATAAAATGTTTTAATTTTAAAATAGTATACCTTTCTTTATGTATTTAAAAAAATATGGTTTAACACTCTCATTAGTCTTTATTTCAATCTTTTTTAAGTAAACTACAGAAAACCCCATCATGCTCTTAAGAATTATTGACTACTGGTGCGTATAAGGCTGGTTTTTAAATTCAAGGATGATATGTGTGTAAATTAATGTCTAATCCTTGTGCTCAAATAACAAAATGTTCAGATGTGCTATTATTTCAAGTCTTTAATTATTAATAAAGGCTGCATTTATATTTCGAAAGGAATCTATTTTGTTCCATATCATGTTAGCATAACCATAGAACAGCTGCTTTTATTTTTAAGGCATTTTCAAGTTTTTCAAAATGAAAACGCTTTGTGAAACTTAGACGATATTTTGTACTTATTTTAATCTATCTTAATTTATTTTTATTTTGGGTACAAGTTCCCACAAGCAATTTAAATTCTCATACGAATAAACTTGTACGATATACATACACGCCATTTCGTCATCGTGCAAGGAACTGGTATCTATCACAACCCTGACCTGTGGATCGCCGACCAGATCTAGCGGCTCGTTTTAAGAGCAGTTACTCTTGGTCAAGGGCGGACACGTCGTGACTTTTTGGACGAGATCTATCACTTCGCTCCTTGCTACGTCAGGTTGATGCTCTTAAGGTCGTCTTTAATGATCGCAGCATTTTATCAGCTTAAGACGCCTGGTCCGACATTTAATTCATTTATAGCTAATTTTCTGATTGTTTGGATAGAAATTTAGCCCTTTATGGATTCCTCGGTTCTATTATTATTATTATTATTATTATTATTACTTTTACTATTACTATTACTATTGGTGGTGGTGGTGGTGGTGGTAGTAAAAGAAGTAGTAGAAATAGTGGTAGCATTTTTCGATTATATTGCCCCTCAAATTTCTACTAAAGGTCAGAAAGATGTCATTTATTTTAATCAAAGCAGAGCTTTTGATATATTCTGTCAGCACAAGCATTATTTTCTCAAAGCAGAGTAATTTTGGCCTATCAATATCCTGTGTGAATTGATTTAAAAGCTATTTTTCCAAATATATTTTTTCCCATCAAAATATAATCAAACCCCTCCAACGCCTTCTTTGCCCCTTGTGGTTTAATATAGGTCCTCTACCTTTTAATGTATTCATTGATGACATTGGTATGTACTTACAATCTTTGAACTACCTATTGTTTGCTGATGGTCTTAAGCTTTTCAAAATCATCACTTCACTTGCTGGATGTTTAGATTTACAAATTATCATAAAGGACATATTACGGCTGTCTTTTGAAAATGGAATGTTGATCAATAAACCTAAAACTAAATCTTAAGCTTGCACCAGGAAAACCACCCCTAATATTTTTAATTATATATAAACTTGGCAACGATATTATAGAACGTTGTTTCTTTATTAATGATTTAAGTGTTACCCTGGACTAAAAGCTCTACTTCCACTATCATGTCGATCACATAGTTTCTCACTCTCTTAAACTTCTTGGCCTTATTAAGTCTACCACCTCTTCAATCTCTAAAGTAGACAATATTTTAAGTTTATATCTTGCTTACTGGTTGTTCTCTTTGGGCGCGTAACATGGCCTCTTACCTTAAATGACGAAAATTAATTTAGCGTGTCCGAAAACAAGGTGCTTAGGAATATAATGGGTCCAAAAATGTATGAAGATAGTGGGGATGAAGGAGGTTACATAATGATGAGCTGCATACTCTGTACTCATCACCAGATATTGTTAGGGTAGTAAAATCTCACAGGTTACGGTGGGCAGGTTATTCAGCGGGAATGGGAGTATCTAGAACCGCGTTCAAGGTATTTATTGGCAAACCCAATGGGAAAAGACCACTGGGAAGACCCAGACGCAGATGGGAGGATAGCATTTGGATGGACCTGAGAGAGAGAGAAAGGATGTAATGAGATAGACTGGATAGAATTAGCTCAAGATAGTGATAGGTGGCGTACTTTAGTGAGTGCGGTAATGAACTTTCGAGTTTCTAATGCCATTAAGTAAGTATACTCCATTCACGGTAGGAATTACTCTCTGAAAGGTCTTTTATCCTACCAATATTTTACTATATAATAGATTTCTGGGAGGGAAAAAGGCCTTTCAGAAAACAATTCCTACTCTGAACAGACTTTAGGAGTTTTGCTTTGTTCAGGTCAAAGCTCGAATGTACTAGTGAGGGTGTGGAATTCCACTACCCTTACTGACACACTCAGATAGGAAAGTGTTCAACGCAAATTTGTCTCCTCTTGCTATTATATATTCTTTTTTAACCACTTTTACAATGATTATAATAGTATTCGAAATCTCTTGGGGCTCCAAACTTTCTTCTCACAAAGACTTTAATTGGAATACCTTTTTATTCATTTTTTAATTTTTTTTAATATCACGATTTCTTCTCGATCTGCCCTTGAACATGTGGGCATCCTTGTGCCCTCTCGTATCTCTTTAAATCTTAAAATATTTTCTGTAAGTCGCTGATACAAACTCCGCCAATTTGTTTTGACATATATTGTGAGATTGACGTGCTAAAACGCGTGAACAACGGTTATTCTCTGTGAATGAAATCTACTATTGAACATAGTAATAATTTGTCTTCTGTTTGACTTGACCACCAAAGGAATAAATGGTACGGCGCACCGCACAGACTTTCTCTCTCTTTCTATAAACTCGTAAGATTTCTGAACGGAATAATGTACATTGTATCATCACCACTCCACAAAAGAACACGCATAAAATAATATACAATGATATAGAATCAATGAGAAAAGAGGCGCATCTTTGTCCACCTAAGA
>CABFWB010005046.1:14266-50329 GCA_902151455.1 Timema bartmani
GTAAACTACCCTTAATTTTAGGGGTAGATATCCAATTCCAAAAACCCCTCGGGGCAACCCTATGAAAACCCTAGATATCAAGTTTCAGCTCAATCGGTAAAATAGTTTAGGCTCTAGTTGGAGGTACAGACAGACAGACAGACAGACGGAAATTCAAAAACCACTTTTTCGGATTCAGGAAGTTATGAAACGTCAAAATTCATCAAAATCTCGAGTTCGATTTTTTTGACGATCACCATACTTTCTCTACCTGTAAGATAGAGAGAAAGTAAAAATACTAACTTAAAATCCAATGAAAAATTATAGGAAATATTTCAACTAGAAATCCTAAGGGAAATCCCCTATCATTATGTTGTCAAATTTTATGTTCTATTTTAAACATTATAGTGTTCTGTTTTATTGGTATTTGAGTATATAATTTTAATGTTTAAATATTTTAAATGCTATTCTCAACCTAATAGTTTTTAGTCTTCATTTACTAATTCAAACCATTTATTAGTTTTAAATTGTTTTCTTATGTAATTATTATTATATGTTCCCCACTTTTTGCCTTATTAAGTATGTTTAACTGATGACCTGTTAAAAGTCTTGTGACTGTTGGTTGTCAGTTATCACTTTATTAAAGGAATTTTAGTAATAATAAAGTTATTAAAATTGATGTTTTCTTGTCGTATAATATGATATTGAGTGTAATTTAATTGTATTTTTAAATACAAGATTCACTTTAATCTATTAAATATATTGCGCTTCTGTCTTTTTTAATACGTACTCTAACCGCTAAACCTCTCAAAATATTTGGGCCCAATTTAACACGATTATAAATTGATATCAAGAAAGAAACTCTAGACATTAATGTTTTCTTTATTTTTTTCTTTACGAGTCTAATTTTTTTATTACGGACAATATTTGAGCTTTGACAACGGATAAATTAAAGCCTATGCTACCTCTTTATTGTAATGTGTTTTAGGCACCTCGTTTAATACTGACCAAACTCTAAAATATCTAGTTTAAGAGTCACATAATTATTTAACATAGCTCTTAATTCGTAATTCCCGAGAGTTTTTATTATATACAACAATAAATAAACATTCTATTCATAGTTATTTAAAAAAAATTTAAATGCATAGTTTGAATTATAAATTTATCCAAACAAATAAAAAATCGCGTTCATTCCCTCGAACGCCGAGCACTTAGCTAGTAAATAAAAATCAAGTGCGTTGTATAGACATTGCCACCCATATTTGTAGCTGTTTTAATAACATCAATAAAAAACTTTAATATTATTTCACTATGCTAAGTTTGATTGTTATTTTTTTACTTTTATCATCTGAAATTTACGATATTTTGAACTATTTTCACATACTAACCTCGCTTTTCTTTTTACTCTACTTTAACAGTTGAATAATCCACCGTTTACTTTGCAATGGTAAAATACACCATTCGTATTTCGAAGTTGGTTTATTCGAATGAGTATCCTGCAATTTTAAGGGTTTTGGGACGTCGCGTTTAATCGTTATGCTTTTGTTTTTTTATCTTTTATGGCAGGGACATTATTATTGTTGTACTGGTTTTTTATAGACGCGAGTAACCCGCCTCGGTGGCGTAGTTAGCTAACGCGCCAGTTGTGTTGAGCTAGACCGCCGAGGACCGGGAGATCAAGGTTCGAATCTCGGTCGGGTGAACTGGGGGTGGTTTTTCCTAAATGGTTTTCCACTCTCCCTCCACGCAAATGCGGGTTCACTTCCTCTAAATTCAACCTTCCCAATTCCTAATCCATTAGTGTAATTAGTACTTAAGCGTATAACCCGAACGGGTAGTAAGACGCGGTGCTAAAGATATAGACGCGAGTAGCTCTTTTAAAATGTATCTTCCATACATGGGAGCGAACTAGAGATGGTTTAGACTTTAAGTGGACTATGACCTTGATGTTTTGTACATTTTGGCTCGCACGTTTTACTGGATGCATTGTTCCCCTCGGGAATAATGAACCTCAGGGAGCATGGCGAACTGGTTTCGGATCACTCTCAATTTAGTCAAGCTGTTTTCTAGTGACCGAGGAGAAAGTATGTTAAGGAAGACCGTGACTTTTGGTTCATTAGCATATAGTGTTTTTTTGAGCACGGTTTAAATGGGATGGGGTGTTGGAAAAATTAGAGAAAATGTTTGGTGTGGGGGGGGTGGGATAGGTGGGGGGTAAGGGGGCACTGATAGGTATGATGATCGTTGCTAGACTATGTGGTGGGAGAGTAGTTTATTTTCTTGTAGAATGTAACAGAGAAACAGATGAGTTGGTGCCTTATCATTAAATAAGGTAAATGTTTAATTGGAAGTGACCTATCGGCCTCTTCTATAAACAATCGGGTGCCACAAAAACTGTTGTTGGCCATCAAGACGAGCCAGGGGTGTCAAACACAGTGACCTTTCTCTTACTGGAAGGCTTATAGGCGAGAGGTCTCGATTATATTCTCGTCATGGCTCTTGAGATTTTGTTTCAATTGTTTGTGCAATTGATTACAAATTCACCCTCCTAGTACTGATCACCATTTTTTTTAATCGCTTTAAGTGCCGAGAGTAAATACTGGCTTTAGGTGACACAAATCCTGATGAGTTTTTTTGGTCTATTTACTATGTAGGCCTACTAAAAATTACAAATATAGCTAATAACCAAGTAATTTTATTTGTGTTAGGGCATTAATGAGTGGGTAGAATCTTTAAACAGATCAATGATTTTCTCTAAAATTTGAAAATACCATCCATTAAAACACTTCAGGTAATATTTAGGATCTTCCTTAGGTTTACATTTTGAGTCCATGGGCGTCCAAAGATAAAAAAAAAACACACCTCATTTTGACATTTTAGTCGTTAAAAAGCTTATACACAGCGTTACAGTTGTCAAAGGAGGAGCGCATTTTTTGGGGGGTTTGCTAGCCTATAAAAAATAACCGGTTAAAATAATTCAAAACTACTTAAAAATAAAATAAAAGTGTGTCTAAAGTATACCATAGGTAAAATAAACTCTTTCAGCCAATTTGTACCAAACTCTGTGTGAATAATTAACTACCCGAACATTGTGTTCTCCTAGCCTTTATCAACTAATTAAAAATTATTAACACTTTTGAAAAAGGTATAGTAAATAACGTTTGACCTTCTAAAGGCTAATCATGCTACACCTATAAGGATGGTCAAATTTATATAAGTGGTCCAAGACTATTAAAATCAAATAGAAAATTTAGAATACGATGTTTTAAATGGTTTTTAGTATGCCAAAAGGATTAAATCGGTTCAATTTAGAGGTTACTCACTCCCGCCGATTCTTCACTTAAAACTTAACTTTTTATATTAAGCTATATTTTTTTAAATATAAATGTATATATACAATTAAATTAATATATTGAAATTTAAGACTATGAATGAATAGTTCTTAAGTGTACAGTTAGTACATATTTTGTTTAGTTTAAAAAATAAACTCCCGGATGCCTGTTTAGCCATTATTGATGTCACATTCATTTTTATTGAAGGAGATAAAATGGCCTATTAATTACCTTTGGGACTAAGTTGAATTCATAAAAAAGTACTACCTGTACTAGAACCGAAGGAATCGAACCAAGATCGTTACTATTTTGGAACTGACCCATCACTAAGAGCTACAGTTTATTTAAACAACACTCGCTACAGAAGGAATACTCCATGGTCCACATCCGCTAACTTACTGGTTTGTCAAAATTGTTCATCTGTAGTGAAAGTTTATTGTTTAAATTTTTATTGTATCGATTTGTTAGAAAAATATTGTTTAGTATTCTTTAAAATTAATCCTTCCAAAACAACTCTAAACTAAATTTTACACTATTAAAGTGTTTACAAGATAATTTGTATTGTTAATTATTGGGCATTTATATATTTTTTATTGTTTTTTGTATGTATTATCTCATAATTATATCCTCTTTGTGGAATATTAAACATTTAATTAACCTTCCACACACAGTAATCTAAAAAAAAAACGCATTTTCAAATAAATAATTAAAACTTTTAAAATGGGATATATTTGTGCTTAATAAGAACTGTATAATTAAATGTTAATCCTATCCCAAATTACTACCATTTCTTACTAAATTCATATATATATATATATATATATATATATATATGCCGGAACCTGAAAATAACCAAATCAATTAACATCAAACCCGCTTTGATTGCTGCGTGGTCTAAAGCGCTACACTCATGTTAGACTAGACTGCCGAAGACGGGGATATCGGGGCTCGATTCCGGTTGGGTGTACTGAGGGTAGTTTTCCCTATATGATTTTCCACCCTTTTTCCTTAAATGTGGACGCACTTCCTCTCAACTAAACCTTCCTAATCCCTAAGCCATTAGCGTAATTAGTACATAGGCGTATAACCCGAACGTGTAGTAAGACACGGTGCTTAAAAAAAATTTAACATCAATATATTTTGCATTCATGCCGTTTACAGACACATACATCACTTATTATATTTTTAAAAGATAAACTTAACAAAGTTTATTTAAATTAACTTATTAGATATTACGTTTTATTTTTTTAAACTTTCTATGAATAGTCTCTATTTGAAAGATACAAAATGAAGCGGAAAAGTGGTGTGGGGGTGTTAAGGCACTTCCTTGCTCCAGTCCTTACTAGCAGACAGGGCTATTCTTGATTAATGGGATAAGGAAGATTAAATCAATTTAACCCCCATTTGCGTGGAGGTAGAGTGGGAAACCACTTAGTAAAACAAACGCAACACACCCGTTCATAAATCTAACCTAACCTTCCCGCCACCGGCTAATCAAACAAGACAAGACTGACGCCTTTGTTCACGCTCCTCTTAGTGGTAACAATTTCTCTCAATCAGTTTTTCTTTTAATTAGCATCATCATCATTAGATTATCAATCTTGCGATAGTTTGCTGCAGTTTTTCACTTTGGCCATTCCTGGGACAATTTTGTTCATTTTTGCACCATCTTCTGCCAATACCGTTTGCTATCTGATTAATATACTCCAGTCTTTGTCTCCTTCTTAAATTTCACCCTTCCACATCTCCTTCTATGGCTATCTTCGTCAAACTATCATGTTTCAATCTCATTCTATGACCTTCCTTGTTAACTCATCTTTGCTGTATACCTTTCTAAAATGTTATTTCTTCTTTTGCTTATCTTATCACTTTTGTACAGTATGTGCTACAGACTCCATCCATGATGTCTTTAGGAACCTTTTCTTCCTCGTTTCCAAATCTATGCCTGTTGAGGTTAGTCTTCTTGCTATGCAAAGCTTTCTTTGCCTGCGCTTTCCTACTTATAAATTAATATCTTTCTTGCTTCTTTTATCTTCGGTTATTTTACTTCCTAGATAGCAGAATTCCATCATTTGCTCTAGCTTTACTTCTTCTAGTTTTATATTCATTTGACTGATTCTTTTACTGCACATCATTACTTTTTTTTTCTTTTTATTAATCTTAATATTACATCCATTCCTTTCCAGTAGTTATTGGAGATTCTCTTTACTCTCCGCACAAACACCAACGTCATCACCAAATCTAAGGGTGTTGATAAGTTCTCCTATTCTAATTCCAGACATGATCTCTTCTTTTACCTTTGTTAGCGCTTCTTCTATATAAGCATTAAAGATCATTGGAGATATTTATATTATTCTCTAACACCTTTTATTATCTTTGCTTTCTCTTCGTACTCATTAACTCTAATTATTGTTGTTTGATTTTTTTCGGTAGGCCTATAATTAGTATATTAGTCTTCACTGGTTCTACTTGATCCCAAGTTTTATCAAAATTTCAAACTTTTATTCAATTCAACATTATCAAATGCTTTTTAGATATCCACAAATGTAACGTACGTATTCTTGATAATCCTTATCTGCTTTTCTAATAAGTATCCTCAAAGACAAGATGGCTTCTCCCGTTTTTCTCTTCTTTCTGAATACATATTGATCCTCTCCAAGTACTATTTATATCTTCTGGTTCATTCATTTTTCCATTATTCTTGTTACTAAATTTGATGCATGTATCATGAGACTTACAAGGGGAGGCCACGACGTTTGGATCACGGATTATCTTTAAACTTTGTACACTTTTAGTAGTCAATTAGGACAACATAATGTGCAAGTAGTAAGGCGTACTACTTAGGCGTTTTCGAGAAAATCGCAAGAGAAGTTCTACGTGTCGAATATGTACTGATGCGTTGCGACAATGAGCACGATATGGTGGCGGTTGAGTGGTTAGCGCTCCAGCTCCGTAATCTCTAGATAGCTGGATCGAGTCCCGCTCATCTATTTTTTTTCAACACTGGTCATATTCTTTCCTATATATTACAATTCAAAGGTAATATATTCTGACATATTTTAACTCATTGTATTATTGAATAAAGTTATTCACACCTTTATTTATCGATGTTTGACTTGGGCTTTCCAAGCCTGGCCCTTCCCTTATCCTTTCAAACTTGCGTCTGCAGATCAAAGCGTCCAGGTGCAAAGCAGTTCCGGGTACCTTACCCGATTTCAGGTATGAGGTATTTCGCAAATCACGACAGGCATACATTTTCAGGAAAACTTTATGCGTTTGGTCGTTTACTTGTCGATAATTATAAATATAATATTTGTTGTAGTAATAAAAATGAGTAAACAGCCAAATAACATTGGAAATTCAATAAAAGTTCATGCAAATACACGTATTTTTTCATTATATTACCTTTGAATTGTAATATATATGAAAGAATATGACCAGTGTTGAAAAAA
Source organism: Timema bartmani (assembly GCA_902151455.1). NCBI lineage: Eukaryota > Metazoa > Arthropoda > Insecta > Phasmatodea > Timematidae > Timema > Timema bartmani. The sequence continues at coordinate 21,030 of CABFWB010005046.1, forward strand.
AAAGATGAGCGGGACTCGATCCAGCTATCTAGAGATTACGGAGCTGGAACGCTAACCACTCGACCGCCACCATATCGTGCTCATTGTCGCAACGCATTAGTACATATTCGACGCGTAAAACTTCTCTTGCGATTTTCTCGAAAACGCCTAAGTAGTACGCCTTACTACTTGCACATTATGTTGTCCTAATTGACTACTAAAGGGGTACAAAGTTTAAAGATAATCCGTGATCCGAACGTCGTGGCCTCCCCTTGTTAGTGTAATATATATTATTAACAGTAGTAAACTGCTCAAAGTTTATTTGGTGTTGCAATAACAACGTTACTTTCACAATTTTCAGGGATACATCCTGTTCTGAAAGATTACCTAAATATTCGATACAGTTCTTCCTTTACTTCTTTTCCAACATGTTTGAGTAGTTCTGCAGGAATCCCATCTATTCCACAGGCTTTCCTATCTTTTAAATGATTGAGTGTTGCTTCCAATTCCGATTTGGTTATGTTGTCGCCTCTTTAGGCCCCTTTCACACGGTCCGGGTGTTGACCCGGATAGCCAGCGTCCGGATGTTGTCTTCACACGATAGTCTCCTGGGCCCTGACCTTTACTTTGTATTATAAATTGATTACAAGTATAATTAAAAAATATGTTTTTATACAGCTGTCCGCGTATTTGTGGAAAAACTATGTTTATTTCATATATTGTCATGTAACAAAAATACTAATAAACGCAAATAATTGATTTTTTTTAGTTACGTAGGATAGCTATAGGCTGCAAATTGATAGAATAATATATACTCTACAAAATACATAAAAAAAAGACATAGTTGAATAATTCTAAACTTATCAATTTCTTTTCTCTTTGCATAATTTAAAAGTTAAAAATCTGACTTCAGTTGGCCACGAACACTTTTCCACGCATCTCTTGTTTTAATACAGTCTTTGTACTCCAACTACGCTTCAATAGATTTGTCCCATATTTCTGGTTTTTCCTCTTCTAAACTAATTAGCGTTTCCAAGTCTACTTCTTCTTGTTCGTTTGTCATATCATGGCTACTGCAAACTATAGCCTACACTCCTGAACCAACCTCAACAGCACACAAAGAGACCACTCGGAAAACTAATTACCCGGGTCATGTGAATGCATTCATTGCAGACTGTGGTCCGATAGAGCTCAGTCCGGGCAAACGCCCGTCCAAGACTCGGAGGTTTGTAGCAGAGATATCCGGGCGATTTCTACGCTCGGACGGAGATTTGCCCGGGTCCGGATGGTGTTAAAGAACACATGCCTTCCCACGTGTTTCTATCCGTCCGGATCCCGGGTTAGCACCCGGACCGTGTGAAAGGGGCCTAACTCTGTGCTAAAATATTCTCCTTCACTTTCCAAAGCATCTTCAATTATTTTTTCTTTGTAAATATATAGCGTAGGTTTCTTAAATTATAAAAATGTTTAACTATTTTAAGGCTGAGTATTTCTATCCAAATATATTTCTGAACGCTGGAGTGGGCCTTCCAGTAGTCTTTTGTCCACCCCTGATGGAAGGTTTTTACGTATCCACTGCAGGTAGGTAGAAAGCTAGAAGGCCTCTTTTTTTATACCTTGATGGGAAACAAATAAAAGCCAAGTGTATATTTAAGAGTGGAGCTGGCAAGCGATGGTTTTCCTCGAGCCAATAAATTCATCCTTCCCCTCCCTTCCCCCACCCCTTTTTTCCTCCCTCTGCTACCCCATGCAAGTGCCATGATAAATCACATCCTCCCACCCCGCGACCATCCGTGCAAACATGCCGGAGAAAATAATAATAATAAACGTAGTGAAACGAGAGAGAGAGAGAGAGAAAAAATACTTGAAAAGTCACTAGTTGAGACAAGCTTAAATTTTACCAAATTATACGCTGTCAATTCTCGTAGCGAATGAAATGCCCTGTTGTGTTAAAGAGCCGGTTGGTTTTTGTGTTCTGGTAAAAATGAGGGGAGGTGCTGCCTCCCGTGTTTGCTTAGTGAGACTCACGAGGTTCACTGGGGAACGATGTACAGTCCAATTTTCAAAGGAAGGATTTTATCTGACAGCTAGAAAAGTAACTAGATCTACTTTCATGTATGCATTCATCAGGTCATGTGATGTGCGGTTGTTAATTTTGATAGATGGTATCAATGAAACGAAAAAATAGTAAAATTTTATCAATGTTTATCGCATTCGATTCATGTGATCTGCTACTGTTACTTTTTATAATATTATCAATACCTATAACCGGCCTCGTGGTTTAGTGGCTGCTGACCTATAGCTCTCGGGCTCGATTCCCGACTGGTACCGGGGAATATTTATTAAAATGTGAATATTTCCCATGCTCATCAGGGTTTGGTTAATTGTTATTAAGTAAAGTTAAGATCTTAATTGGCTTCACCCCGCCCAATTCACCACCATCATCCTCTCATCCCATCGGGACATGAAAATAGCCTCCACGGAAAGAATGTACGATTAGTACATTCGGGCGTCCCCTTGGCAACGGTACGTTAGTACTGGCTAATCTTCCCACAAACTGAGCTTTGAGTGAATTAGTCCAGACACTGTTATTATTGTTATTATCTTCATCATCATCAATGTTCTAAGACAACACTAATAATCTAGTAAAACGTTATACTCTCTTTGTTTATAGTACTTATTTTAACAATAATATGCATAGATTAATTACTCTAGTAGGCCAGAAATGAGAAAGGTAAAATATAAAATAAAATGTACTCGAATTTGTGTGTAAAAAAGGGGGGGGATCATTTAGGAAAAAAATACCCTTGGTACACCATCGATCCAGTCCAACACGAGGGAGACGCATTAGATTATGTGACCACCGATGAGGGTGCTATGAATTTGTTCCGTCAAAAAAATTTTTCTTTCCTAAAATGTAATTTCTATGGAAGTGGGACCTTTCTAGAGTGTGTCACTTTTAAAGGTGAGGGTGTAGGGGTCGCGAGAAAGGTCCAGTGTTTATCCAGCTTTAATAGCAAAACATTTTTTTGATATACATAAATCAAATATGGCCTCAATACAAACATAGAGTTTAATTTTCTTCACGTGACTACCTCAAAATTTTTTGAATATTTATCAAGGATTTCCTAGAATTTAATGAAAATCTTCCCTCTTCATTTAAAAAGTTTGTCATCTAATGCCGCTTACGTTAGTGACAGATATTCAACACATTTTGATATCAACATGTGAAGAAAATTAAACTCTATGTTTGTACTGGAGCAATGTTTGATCTATAATGTCAAAAAAAAAAATCTTTTCAATAAAAACAGGAAAAACATTGTTTTTTTTCTCACGTACCTTAGATTCCCACCTTAATGCCGCTAGCAACCACACATTTTTGTACGTACAGACTGGTATACAACCTAGCTCTAGTGCCCCTCCTCTCCTTTCCACCAGGTAGCATATCACACCTGCGCCGTGACGGGGTTGAAAGCAAACAACATAGACCCTGCGCATTGTTACCACACACTGTCCGCAAGTACCTCGCTCTTAAACTCCCGCTGATGAATTATGGCGTGAATAACAATGAGACGTGCGCGCGCGCACCACCACACCCATGCCATGTTTTTAGGAGGGCAGACACCCTCTCCTTTCTCCCACCCTTTTTTTTTTATTTTACCTCTTGGGAACTTGATGTGCGATGTCCTCATGTGTATGTATGTATATATGTGTGATGCCCGTGAGTTATTGGCCTATTGTTTTCGTCGAGTTGTCTTCTTGGCGTTGAGCGTCCATCTAGGTGGCTTTTGTCGCGCGGCTCCGTTCACAATAGAGGTTCTAGGGGTGAGAGTAGTGTTTATTTTTTATCCTCCTCTTAACATACACAGGTTAATGGAATACCGCTCGCTTAGTGACCGTCATTCTCAGGTCGAATTAGTTCCATTCAGCGTGATTCAATTCATTTCTCTCGATTCTAATCATGGAAAGGATCCGTTTCATATCAAATAACCGACCATCTTTTCTACAGGAATACCGCGGTAGTCATAGGAAATTGTTCGTGTCTATAAAAAATACAAAAAATTAAATACAAGGGAATCCAAACTAAAAATATATTTAATTTATTTGAGGTATTTAATGTGTGCTTTCTGAACCGACAGATTAGATCAGCACACGAATTAAAAACTTAAATTTAGAACAGATACAACATCCAGCCCCCCGGCAGTTAATTCATCACTGTGAAAGGGTAGATACACATTCCACCAATGATACATTTCTTGACCATGCCAGGTTTTGAGCCCGGGACCCTTAGTTCAATAGACAGCCACACTACCCACGAAGCTAGGTTGCCGGACAAAAACACATTAAATTTATTTATGAATTGGGGACATTTAAGTACAAGCTTTAAATAGTAGGCATTTGTATGAAAGAAAACTCAAAATGAAGACCTAAGCTCAAAGATTTAAGTTACCTGAGGGATTATGACCCCAAAAAAACATCTCTCCCACCCTACGCAACATTGAATGGCGTAGCAACAACATTTTTCTTTTCTTTATTTTTACTAAATACTAACCTTCGTACTCATGCAAATATCACCTAAGTTAACTTTATTTCAACCTGCTTCGGTGGCCATATGATCTCGTAATAGACTCGACTGCCGATTACAGGGATATTGGGGTTTGAATCCCGGTCGGGTCTACTGAGGATGTTTTTTTTCCAAAATGGTCTTCCCACTAGTTCTCCACTTAAATGCGGGCACCGTTCCTCTAAATTCAACATTTTTCATCCCTAACACATTAACGTAGTTGGTTCATTAGATAGGCGTATAACCTAAACAGGTGGTAAGACGCGGTACTAAAAAAATCTTTGTTCAAGCTCAAATCACAGGACTTAAATTAAATACTAGCGAGAGTTAATTTTGTGTGTGTGTGTGTGTGTGAATATGTACGGCTCAAAATCTTTTTTTTAGAGACCTCAACACATTTTTGTTATGATATCGGGAACCCCGTCTTAAAAGCGTAAATATATTAAATAATTAATTAAAGTGGTGTTAGGATGCCTACATTAAACTTATCGAAATATTATAGAATCTTACTTTACGATTTGATAATGCGTCATTTTGGTATGGCTGCAAATCAAACGTTTTGGATTCACAATTCCCCTAAGCCTATTGTTTATTTCGGGCATTCCTTCATTTAAATACGAAATATTTCCAAGCTCCCGAGGAAAGGTATTTCCTTGTGTTTCCCCAATTCGAAGCATTATAATCGAAGTAATTATGGGCTGTAAGAAATGTGCCTTGTCTTCTAGCACGGTGATTTGTATAGCCCGAGTCTAATAGGAATGTTGATATATGAGAGATCGACATGCCTTACTTCTGGAATGTATGCCTCTAAATATAGAAATAAATGGAGAATAGGGAAGGGGGCATTTTGAACGATATCGGCCAAGAGCGTTAAACTTGTTAACCGCATCTTGTAGATTCTCAATGTAGGGAATTCGGGTTTAAACCCCAGCTGGAAAGGCCTGCTCCAAAGGTGAATTCTATCAGGTTGTGTAAGGAGAACTTTATAATCTATAGTATCCACTCGCTAATATAATTATGTAGTATGAGTCATACCTCAGCTAATCTGATATAAACGTGACCTTTGCCAAGGGTGTGGAAATACTTGATAAGAGCTGTAACATTGGTTAAATCTGTTCAACTGGTTTTTAATGAAACTAACATTTTTGTCTCAAATAAGATTAACAGATCAACTCTGAACTATCTAAATTGGTATTTCCCCTTCCTAAATTAATCTTTATTAAATATATCTATGACTGTAACAATGTTAAAAAAAATTTTTTTTAATAATATTACATCATATATTTGACTAACAGCTTAATCCTTAAATTAAGGTTGAGGAGGTAGTTATATGAGATGAACCCGCATTAGAGTGAACAGGTGGGAAAACCATAGTGAAAAGTCACATATGAAAAATTATTCCCGGTGGATCCGGTAGAGATTAGAATCTCGACCTCCCGTCACAGACTACCCATACTATAGTGAGCGTGACGACTTGGACCGCTTGGTACGGTGTACCAAAATTGCACTAGTACCGTTTCAACTCAAACCTCAAACTAATCTAAAAAAATATGTCCACATTTAAAGACAAATCCAACTAACAAATTAGGTCAAATAATTGCAACGCTTGACTAAATGGATTAATTTTTTAAATCGTTACAACTTTTAGTTTATAATAAAGTGCCGTGCAAATTATATTTACTGAGAGATTTTCATGCAGTTTAGATATGAGTTTGCATGGGCGTGCAAACAGTGTGTGCTGGGGGGTGAGGGGTTGGAGCACAATAATACTTCCCACCCCCACCCCCCAAGCCTATATTATTTTGGGCCTCTTCAAAGTTGTGTGAAATTTTCCACACTGTAGCAGCAAATAAAAAAAATATTATTAAAATGTTTGGGATTCTTAACTTTATCATATATAAACACTCATACATACATACATACATACATACATACATTTGTGTTCAATATGAGTTCAGTGAACTTTTGTTAGTTTTTGAGTGATTGACAAGATCTTATTGATTTAATGCTATATAATGTACCAAGTTAATTTATTATTGAAAGTGGCTCAATATCGTGAAAAACTACCCTTCACCCTTCGGTGGCCGCATCGTCTAAGGCGTCACTCTCGCAGTAGACTAGAATGTGGATGACGGGAAGATTGAGGTTCAAATCTCTTTCTGGTGTACTGAGGGTGTTTTTTTCCAAAATGGTATTCCAATCTCTCCACGCAAATTCAGGTGCACTTCCTATAAATATATAACATTTATTATCGCTAAAACCATCAGTGTAATTAGTACAAAAGCAAATAACCCAAACGGGTATTATGTTGCGGTGCTAAAAATAACTTATTCAAAGGAGAACTTATCAATGCAGCTCTCCGCTATAAATGTATCATCCGCACTAATTAGCCAGGAATGTTCAGTAATTTAAAAGATTACTATGAAATCATATTATTTCAGTGAACTCAACATTCAGGTGACCACATTGGTGGCGTTTGATTTACCAACTAGCTAGGTACCATAACATTAATTTGATTTGTTGTTTACATTATTATATAAAAATAGGTGCAATATATAAGCCTGTAGGGAAAGGTAATTTTTCTGAAAAGGGTTGGGGGGGGGGGTGTAAAGAGGCCTGATAGAACATTTTTCTATACCTTTAACCAATTAAATTTTGTATATGCATATTTATAGACACCCTCCGACCTCACCCTTTCTTAACCTTTGGAGCTTGCCTTTCTTTCTCAAATAAACATTTCATCCTGCTTCAAATTACGTGTAATGGGGTGATCTTTTTATTTTAAAAAAAATTGGCATTGATACGGGGAAAAAACAGATTTATGATCTCTTACATGAGCCAGCGTTATAAAACGCTACTACTTCAGCCTTAAAAGTTTTTTTATATTGGTTGTAAATATTAACTTAGCTTCATACAGCATATGAATGGCTTGAATCTCTCGATAATGAGTTGTTAATTAGCTAAATGTGCCAGGTACTGAAAGAGAAAGATATAAACCGAAGCTATAAGGGATTAAACTTTCAAAATATCTAAATAAAAGACCTTCATTTGAAGTTGTATTACCATCACCTGTTTTAGATTAGGTCTTTATGTAACCTCTTACTATATTATATTCGTTGTAAGATAGTTATTGTATACTGTGCTATTTGACAAATTCTGGTTTGTTCCTTTCTGCAAGACATCTCGCTTCCCTAAGAACGGTATTTTATTAAATATTTTATCCCACAGTATATTAGTGGTTAGAAGTCTTATATAGAGATAAACGTTCAACAGAGTCACACTAATTCTTAAAATCAACCTATTTTGTACCGCTGAGATTTTATAGTGATTTTTAAATATTTAAGGTATTTAACGTGCACTTTCTGAACTGACTGAATATATATCAGAACACGACTTATAAACTAGCTTAAATCTATAACAGACACAACATCTAGTCCCTGACCGTTAATTCATCAATGGTAAGGGGGAAACCCATATTTCAACAAAGATAAATATTTTTCGGCAATTCCAGGGATTGAACCCGGGGCCCTTTTGGCTCAAATAAATAAAATATTGGTTTAGTAAAAATGGCGTTTAATTTTCTTCACGTGGTGATATCAACAGTTGTTAAATATCTGTCATGAGCATAGCGGCATAATATGACAAGATTTTAAATAAAGGAAAAAGTTTTCATTAAATTCCAGGACATACTCGACGGATATTCAATAAATGTTGATGTCACCATGTGAAGAAAATTAAACTCTTATGTTTGTACTGAACCAATATTTTATTTATTTTGACAAAAAAAGTTTTTACATAAAAGCTGCAAAACCACTTACCTTTGATCCCACCCCCTACATCCCCACCCTAATTTAGTTTGTTATTCTTGATCTGGTATAACAACTTTATTCAGGAAGTGTACGTTAAATATTCTAATAACATGGTAGGCACAAAGGCAAATTTTCTTGAAGACACTGAGGTTCCTGACATTGTCAAATTGGTTCGGTGGTTTAACTTCAAATAAAAGTCAACCCCCACTTGACAAACCTGAAGGCGAATCCTGGCGGAATCTTGTATTATTCCCGTAGTGGAAAGGTATAGATAGTTATAGTCCATATTCCATAGGAATGGCTTTATCTTACGGAAAAGTCATCTTTCGAGTATTCATACGTCAGGTCATGTGATCTGCTGCTTTCCCTTTTTACAGCTATTCACAATATCTACAACTGACCGCGTGGTACAGTGGTCAGTGCACCTGGTCACAAAACTAGGAGTCCCGTATTCGATTCCCAGCTGGTAGCATGGGTGTTTTTTTTCCGAAGGTAGAATTATCACAACGGTCACAAGAGTCTGGTTAGTTAGACTAAAGTTAGGGTTTAAATGTTTCCACCGGTTCCACACCCTCGTATTCACTATCACCATCATCTCATCTCATCGGGATATGGAAAGAGCCTCCACGGAAAGAATGTACGATTAGTACATTAGGCAATGGTACATTAGTACTGGCTAATCTTTCCACTACTGATCTACGAGTGGTGTAGCCCAGACACTCATGTATAAAATCAATACCTATAAAACAATACTAATAATAAAGTAAAATGTTATCAATGAACAAACGAAAATACGAATATATCACAAAAGCCCCTTCTTATGAAAATGTGACTGTTCTAGTGATTCTATATCCCTTCCCACCGAGTCTCATGAACGGCCACCTTGAGGTCTCGCTGCACGTCCAAGGTGTAGGCCTCTATCCAACCACTCTCGTGTCCGCGGTCCGGTCCGGATGTTGTTCCCGGCGAGTGATGGAGGCATGTACCGGTCTCTTTGAACGTCTCCTTTCGGACAAGGAGATCCCTTCTGGGAGCAACACCAACTGACAGTTTGTTTTAAATCTAGTCCAACATTCAAGATTATGTGCACCACGTCACCCAACTCGTCAAGGATATCCTCGTATTTACACTATTGGTTTAAGTATGGGATAGATAGAATTAGAGGAAATATACCCGCATTTGCTTGGATAGATGTATAGGTAAATAGAGATAGAAGAGGGAACATTTAGGTATGGACACCGTTATTTCACCTGCCCGACCGGGACTCGAACCCCGTCACCTTTATTCCGCTCTCGTACCAGAATGATGCCTTAGATTATTCAACCACTGATGTGGATCATAATAAACAAAATTTAATTTTTTGAGCATTAATTTTTTTTTCCTTGGAATCACGTTATACTACCGGCTATTTTAAAACATTAATTGTTTTATTAAGATGTAAAAATTCGCTTTGAAAGATTTTTCAAAATGTAATTTTGTCTGAAAATGAAAATCCAATATTAATCTCTGTACGTTTTTTTTTCTGTCATTAAAAATGATGTAATTACGAAATACTAAGAATATAAAAAGGTTTTGTGGCTAGAAATTGTATTTGTTCGTTTCATGAAAATGATACAACGTTCATGGCTTAAACCAATACCTCATCCGCAACCATATAATTCAGAGAATAAGAGTTAAGGGCACTGTTTTTGCGAACACTTTTTTTTTGTTGACAAAATCAATAAAATAGTGCCTTAATAGAAACATAAAATTAATTTTTATTAGAATGGTGATATCAACAGTGGTTGTTTATCTGTCATGAGCATTGTGTCATTAGATGAGAAACTTTTTAAATGAAGAGAAAAAGTGATCATTAAATTCCAGGACACCCTTGACAGATATTCAACAACTGTTGATATTACCCTGGGAAGACAATTAAATTCTATGTTTGTTTAGAAGCGATATTTGATATATTTTGACCAAAAACTGTTTTGATATAAACCAGCAAAAACGCTAACCTTTCTTGCTTCCCCTACATCCCCACCTTAAGGCCATAAACTGGATTCATAACGATGGAAGGTCAAGGCTTCAATCGCGCCCTGGTTGACTTGAAAATATTTCTCTCGCACGGTTGTGGAAACACCGGTTAAACCAACCTTGTGTATTTGTATATTTGTAACTCTTGTTTATAAAGCCAATATCTGTTCAATCGTGTGTAACGATGTTATTACAACGAGTCATGGTCACGTGTGTATTGTCTTGTTAAGTTGGTTTCAAACTTACTCGTCTAGACAGCCTATACTACCCGTAAGTGTTCTCTTTATATTTATTGTGACGTTTTACTCTCAAAAGTTAATAAAGTCAAAGGTTAGCTGATATTATACTAGGTCAGATGAGGTTAGATTTGAAGGGAAAAAGTATTTTCTCTTTGTTCCTCATTTGAGTGAGGGAGAGTGGAAAACCATTTTGAAAAAAGCCACCCTCAGTATACCTGACCGAGATTCGAACCTTGATCTCCCCGTCATCAGCAGTCTAGTCTACTGCGAGAGTAGCGCCTTAAGCCATGCGGCCACCGAAGTGGGTCGCGTGTTGTTCATCCATTCTATAGGATCACGTGGCTATTTACTTAGTACCTACGTTTTACATTCTGATTTCATAGGTTAGATTGTTTCCAAACTTTACTGACGTTAGCACGTAGGTAAAATAAAACGACTAATCTCTATTAACAGAGCTTCTTAAGGTTGGATAGAAGGGAGCGCGAGCTAATAGTTAATAATTAATATTAATAATAACACTAACGATAATTTAATATTACCAGTAAAACCTTGCGAAACTTTCGCATATTCAACCTTACCCTACCCCCTCCACCACAAAAAATTAATCTTTTGTTGTGTTATTGAAATTAAATACTCAGCGAAGTGTATACACAAAATAGCAAAGCGAGTTTATTAATGTGAACGTATTTACAATCTACAATACCTCTTTTTATACAAAATTTGATGTCAGAATGCAGTCATCTTGAACTTTTTGTTTGTCATTTTCGGTAATTGATAAAAAAAATTGTTAGATTTTTCTTTTAATTTAAATTCTAAACAAGCAATGTGTTTTAACGTAAACTGAGTATGCTATGTCAGAAGTCGGTAAAAAATATTATCCAATGATACCTTATTCATCGCTGTGGGCTTTGTATTGGTCGAGAAAAAGGGATGTTTACAACAAAAATAATATATAGAATAAATATTTCATGGTGTGCATCTAATATGACTGTATAATTATATCATAATTTCAGCCCCATACATTAATTATTTTACCCTATCAATGGTACCCAGAAAGAATAAAATAAGTTTGACCCCAATTAACTCGTGAGCTGTAATGATTTGAAACCATTTATTTATAGATTATAATTATACACTTGTTAAAATAGTTCAGTAAATTTTCTATTGTCAAATGACCTTAAAGGCTATTTGGCCTGTAAAGTACCTTAACCATCTGAGTAAAATACCGTTTTGACTTTGACGAAGCGACGGATTATTATAAAATGGCATGTGTTCATTTAGCTACAACTTTTTTTAAATGCAATTAAAATTTATTAAAAAAAACACTGATGTTATATCAAATTACCATTTCATTAACTTTTCTTTTGCTTACACCTATGTTGTACGCAAGTTAAGTCGAAACGTGAATTAAAAAAGATCCATACAAGAGTGAGTAGACGTTGATAATTCGTACAGTAAAAAAAACAAACAAAAAAAACATTCGTGACAAAGATTTAAATGGTCACGCTTTTTTGGAATTGCAGACTAAACTGCACGTAAAGTTTATATTTCGTCATGTTTTTCCTTATTTTACATTTCACTCCAGTTATTAAACTACAGGGCGTGCATCCTGTCTCAGAGACATTTGAGTCTTTAGTCCAAACTACCTTGGTCTGCTCGAAATTGTACTACAAATTCAGCCCTAGCTTGGCGGGAAACAGCATTGAAGCTTTGTTTCTTTTTTAAGGATACAGGTGAAATAGGGGAAAAGTATAATTTTAACCCAAATTGAGTTAATTATTCCATCTGTTAAACAATCACTGTAACTTTCTTAAGCACTTTGTATCATGGATATAAGCGATCTGTTTTATTTAAATTATGTGTTTGAAAAAGTATTTTCTGGGATTCTTATGAAGTTTGAGATTTAAAAGTTGTCCTAGAAAATTTCTGTATTGTAACTTTCGCCATTTTCCCACCTGTATACTTGAAATGTTATTTCACGTGTAATTATTGAATTATTACCACTCGGGTGGTAAATTTACATTTTATAATTTTGTTTTAAAATGTATGTTTGTATCACTAAAGGAACAATGTTTTGTGACTCTTTCATAGTAATTAAACTAATCAATGGATTTTTTTTAGCAAGCCTGTAAACTTATAAACAAAATAAATTGCGTGTGGTCAACAATCTTCTCTTGGTTGATTTTATTTTCCACCAATTAACAATATTATATTAACAAACAACTTTGGGTCATGCTTGGCATCATTAAACTAATTAGTAATATTAAAGTAACATTAAAGCTAAATTCCATTACAAAAAATTATCTATACGTTTTTCGAGGTGCTAGGCCTTAATTATATTCTGTTAAAAATTACCTAAATATTATGCTTAAATATAAGAAAATGTTGACCAAATTCACTTGAGACTTTGAAACGAAAATATTCATTTTATTTCATTTTAGCGCGTTGGAAAAGACGTCTTTCTTGTCTGTTTGTGACATTAAACTCGTGATTTGAATCCCAGACGTGTTTACCGAGTTTTTTTTTCCTTAAATAGTTTTTCAAATCTCCCTCCACGATGAAATGGTTACATTTCCTCTAAATTCTACCTTCTTCATTCCTACTCCAATATCGTAGCATTGAAAATAGCTCAGAGATGATTAAAGTTTTTTGTTGTTGAAATATTACCTTTTAATTGTTTTACTGCCTCAGATGAGACGAGGTTCCTTCGCTGCCCCTTCATCGCCCCCCCCCCTCAGGCGGCATATTCGGAGTGTGGAAAAAAAATTATATATTATAGTAATTTTTAATTTTAATCTTTTAATTTCTTTTGACTCTTCGGAGATAAAGGTATTGTGATTGTCAAAATAGTTGAGCTTGAGATTTTGATAAATTTGGAAGTTTGATAGCGCCCTGAAACTGAAAAAGTGTGTTTCACTATGCCGTCTGTATCCGAACTATAGCCGAAACCATTCTACCGATCTGACTAAAACTTGGTATCTAGGGTTTCTATAAGTTCCCCCCTAGGGATTTTTGTAATTAGATACTTACACCTAAAATTAGCTTACCCAAGGGCACAAAGGGAAAAAATCGATATTCTTGAAATCAGATTTTAACAATTTTGATTAAATTTTATATATAGGTACTGTTTAACACTACAAACAAAATGGCAATTCTCATTTTTCCAATGAAAATTACTTTTGAGGTAATTTACATCAGCTGACATTTTCAATTATTTCATATATTAAATAAATTATCACTGTAAAGTTATAGTTATATTAAAAATAAAATGCTTCTATTTGAAATGTATTTTTTTTATACAACCAATAGTTTCTGAACTATAAGGATATGTATGGAGACGTTTGAAATGTAAAATTGACTGTCACTCTCTTTGGTGGACAGAAATGTTCCTATTTTCTCAATGTTTCTGTAACAGTGTATATTTTGTCACCAGCGACATTTGGCCGAGTGTTTCTGTAACAATGTATATTATATCGTTTCACAAATCTTACTAGTTTTTAGTAAACGTATCTACAGTAAAATAAATGAAAACGTCTGTGCAGTGCACTGTATCATTTATTTAAATTTATTTATCACCCATGGTTAAAGGATGTAAGTCTTGTCAAATAAATATGGTAATTCTTTTTAAAAAATGCATTTAGAATAGCAAATATATTTCTGATAAAACAGTTCTTAGTGCTTAATAATGATTCTTCAAGTTAAAACTTATAGAAACCTACATTATAAGCGTTACTCCTCGATAAAGTTTAAGCGCGCATGCACGTCTTCCTATTGAATCCAAAATGGCCCAAACATTTGAGCTCAAAGATTTATTAGAGCTATATCTAAGGCCAACGCACGAAAAATTCATTTCTAAGCTGTTGTTTCGTCTGTACTTTTACATTTTTATTTTCGTGTAATTTTTTTTAACTAATAGCAAAAATATTTTTTCTTACATAAATACATGAATCATAAATTTTTTGTGGTTTTTTTTTATAAATGTCATAAGAGGTGAAAGAGGCATTTTCATGCTTTTCCTACGGTGGTAAAAGGGCACTAACCGGCCATTATAGGGGTAAACAGGGTGACCACGAACTTAGGAGATCGGGAAAACACCGAAAAATTTTTGTATCTTGGAAAAAACGGAGAAAACATAGATAAATTTGAGAAATCTGGTAAAAATACTAGAATATATTTTGTTAATTTGTGTAATGAAAAAAAATAAACTGAAGAATTAAGTACGCTGATTCAAAAATGTCTTAAGACCTTAAACAAGGGTTGTGAAATGAAAGAGGATTAATAATAAATTGTCCTGTTTTAAAAATTGGTTACTTCACACTAGTCAGTTAAATGAAAAAACTAAATTTGATTACTCTTTTCTTCAATCTAAGTTGCTTGAAAAATGGTAATCCCTTCTGGAAATCCTGGAAAAAAGAGGTAATTTGGTAGTTAGTAAATAGTGACAACCCTGGTAAATTATTCATAAACTCGAATAAACATTATTTTTCTCGAAATGACTGTCAAAATTCAGAACAAACTCTTGTATCACTTGAGAAGATTTTCACCTAATGTAAAACAGATTTATAACTGAAAGAAAAAAATTTATATTTGAGTCGCCAAAACTTGTATTTCCTTTCTTCCAAGCCCGCACTGATACACGTGTGTATTGGAAATTCTACTGACAAAGTCTTGCTGAGAACTTATTCAAAATCCACGCGTGTTCTTTTTTTTTTTTATATCCCAAACTTCGTGTCCTATTGTGAAATCGAAGTGTCAATCGTCCCTGTGGATTCTCGTAAACTTTGTATCTTATTGCACTGGTTCTTTACACTCTCTACGAGGTACTTCCAGTCTGTTTCACACTCTTTGAGGGAAAAGTTGTTAAGTCACAGTCTAACAATGTTGAACTCATTCCTATCGTATCTCAATTTATATCTATTCCTAAGAGTCTTTAAATACTATCCTATAGTTCTTACACTAGCTAGTTTTAGGTCTACACTCGACTTCACAAAACTGTGGTGGCATTCAGGTTTGCACATGAGAAGAAGGGAGTGGGGCAAGAAGGCGTTTTGAATTTCCAATACCATAAATAATTTCACAAATAACTTTTTTTTAATTAATTACTGCGTCTTACTACCTATTGAGGCTGTACGTACACATTATAATTACTATAAAGGGGTATGGATGAGGAAGGAAGTATTTTAGAGTTAGTCTACCCATATTGGCGTAAAAGGAGAGTTAGAAAACATTTAGGGAAAATCACCCTCGATATACCCGACCGGTATTCCAAACCGGATCTCCCCATCATCTTCCGGGCAGTCTAATACAAACTATACTAGCCTTACTACATGATATTTTAAAAACCCACAATGATACACAGTTAAAGTGCCCTAAAAATCCCTAACTGTAAAACAATCAGCGTAACCATTACATTGCATACATACTTAAATGGCTGCTCTTGGCTACCATTAGAGAAAATTCGAATAGATTTTAGAGACATTTAATATTCATACATTTTCTTCACTACCGGCATTTAGGGGAGTCTAAACCCTCCCTCACACACAAACATTTAATTTTGGCTACAGTTTTGATCTTATTCTCACACCAATGTACTTTTCTGGGTGTACTCCTGGTACAAAATATTTCAGTGGCGTTAAAATTTCCCACACGAACGTTCTTCACGAATCAAAGTACTTGGTCCACTCTCCCACCCGACACACCTATGTGTTCCCCAACACAGTCTCTTACATAATGATATGTGCCCGAGCTACGCTTTATTTTCTGAGCCTATTACGAGGTACAATACAAGCTGCGTGCTGTCCACCATGTTACCATGTTAGTTCTAGGTTTAGGTGGTGGCCGCGACACTGGTTTGAAGAGAGTCGCAGAAATACCTCAACTTCAGGCTCAGGTGCATCAAGTTGTAAAAAATATGTTAATTATTACTCGGTCTGTGGTTTATTTGAAGTTAAGCTAGGAGGCAACCTGCTTTTTTGTTGTTGAATTGACATTGCCTTAAGTGTTTTAATATGAGCTCTAAATGTATGTACTTTGACTTAAATTTAAAATTATTTCTAAAAACCAAATAGAAAATTTAGACAAGTGTATAGTAGTGTTTGTACAGTACACTTTTCATAATAATGGCCTCTTTGACAGCTATAAAAGCTACTACATCCACTATCATGTATTCATACTCCAAGTCATGTGATATGCAGCTGTGACTTAGTTATATATTATCAATACCTAAAAGTGGTGCTAATAAAATATTAAAATGCTATAAATTTTACCTCAAACGAATATGCTTATATTTTATGAAAGGCTCTTCCTATACAAATTTAACTTCACACATCTATTTAAAATTAAATCACTAAAAACCCGTTTCTGTGGCCGCGTGGTCTAACGCGCCACTCTCGCAGTAGGCAAGAGGTTTGAACCTAGGTTGGGCTTAACTGAGGGTGTTTTTTCCCTCAAAATGGTTTTCCACTCTCCCTCCCTTCAAATGTGGGTACTCTTCCTATCAAAATAACCTCTATAATCCCTAAAACCACTCGAGTAATTAATAAATAGGCGTTTAACCTGAAAGGGTAGTAAGACGCGGTGCTAAAAAAAAACAACTAACAAAAATAATTTATTTCTTTTAAATAGTCGGATGAAACATAATTTATATATTTAATTATTCTTCACCCATAAATAATATAAAATGTTGACGTTGCAAACATCCTTTAATAAAACATCAGCGACACAAGACCTTCTCTAGTGCATCATCACTTGTCGAGCTGTTCCCACTGTTGGCCGAGGAGAATGACTGGCGAAGTAAGCTCGCGGTAATCAGGGTAATATTAAAATATAAATATCGTTGGTTCTCAATATTGGATCATAATTAACCTTATATTTTATTATTATTTCATATTTCGACGCCTTAGATCAGTTGGTAGCGTGTTGGCGTACTGAGATAAAGGTCCCGTGTTCGATTCTAGGCATCGCAGAAAAAATAATCATTTGTGAAATGTGAGTTTCCCCCTTTCACAACGATGAATTAACGGGCGATGGGCTGGATGTTGTGTCCTAGATTTAATCTAGTTTATGGTCGTGTGCTGAAATAATCAGCCGGTTCATAAAGTGCACACGATAAATACCAACTCAAATCAAATATTATTTCATCGGAATTGGTAAAATTTGTGAAACGTAATCGCTGTGTAACATAATGATCTCACCACCTATTTATGTATGAAAGAAGAGCTTATATCTTTTGTAACGGCTGGAGACCGTTTTTCCTACCGCGATTCTTCTATAAGTATATTCAACAACTGTTGATATCACCACGTGAAGAAAATTTGACTCTATGTTTCTACTGGAGTAATATTAGATTTTTTGGGGGGTAAGCAATTGTGGTGCTATAAAAATTGCGAAACCAACTTTTCTCCATTTCCCTACATCCCCACTTTAAAAATATTCGTTGCCGCTTAAATCGGAAACCCACGCAAGGACCGGAATTCCGATAAGAACCTTTTTTCGGAGCCTTTGTGGTTTCGATTCGAGCACATTTTAAGTCTACTGTGCTCAAAAGCCTTCGACTTTGTTTAATGAGACATGTACCCTCTTAAAGTGAAGGGGGCAGCTCAAGTACGCGATACAGCACTATTCAATCTAACGAATTAACCGGTTTATCCTTATTCCACCCGTCTCTGGAATATTGCCCGTTGCGGCGTGTTCTCGTTCCTACGATCCAAACATCAACCAATACTGCTTTACCCGAGATAACTCTTTTTTTTTACCCTCTCCCCTTTCTTCGCCGGCTTTCTTTACTTCTCGGAAATAAGGGGTTGCCGGATGAATTCAGTTCAAAAGAGTTAAAAGTGTGCTTCGTTTTTATATGTTCTTCTCTTTTTTGTATGCCGCTTGAATAGTAAAATGCAAGTATTCTGGTCAGTCGTTTTTTTTAAATTTCATTTTATTGAAGGGTAAACACACACAAGCACTTGATCTGGGTTCAGTAGCTGGGTAGCTGTACCTTTAATTTGCTGTGTGGAGCTCTCGAGTGTTGACAAGACGGTCTACTTTAGTGGGCCATTACTGAGAGGGTGGCCAAGGAATTGATTTTTACCGGTTTTACTAATAGGTATTTTAGTTTATCTCATGGATGTCATTTTTCTTTCATGTAATTTGTGGACAGTACCATTAGTCTTGGTATTGATTTTTTTCTGTTATTTGTATTATATAGCACAAATAACAGTTGAACAAATCTTTATGATCAAATATAATATTTTTAATTTTCTTATAAAGAGAACCCTATCAATGTTTACTGACATCCCTTACAGTAGATAACTTGATTGTCTGAAGAATTGAATGACTTCTAATATACAAGCAATAATTTCATAACAAATATCATCCTTTTTAAAACTGAACTTTGAAATTGAGCTTTTAACAACTTCAACGAAACAAATATAGTCAAAAATATATTTGTCTAGTATATCTTTGGGTAAAGTCCCCTTAATTTATATGTTTCTGCAATATGTTTCATCATACATCGAAGTAGTAGAGAAGACATTTTGGTAAATACCAAATTTGAACAAAATAGGTCCAACCTATTAGGCGCTAATAAAAATACATTGTTATACCGCCATACAAACAAAATATAGTATAACTTTTTAAATTCGAAGTCCAAAGGATATCTAAAAAAAAATTCGAAATATTCAAAATTCAAACTGCCCATTTTTATGAGTATCTAGGCAGGTTGGTACACAATAAATCATTAACTTCATATATGTTATATATAAATGCACACATTATATATATTCTATATAAAACACACATACAAAATATATACGTACATGAAAAAAAATGAAAAATTCTAACAAAAAATAGACAAACTTGTAAAAATCAACATATTACAATTGCAGACCTAAATCTGCCAGAGCGTCACGTGATTGTAATTTCACACAAAAGCGATGGAAGCAGAGCCAACACATCCCCTATTCTAGGAAACACTCTTTCGCTGCCTGGTGCCTATGTAGAATTCCCCGATTTATCCATTACTTTGCTTCAATAACTTTTAACTTGATTTGAAATTCTTGAAATACGGCGTGTTTTAATAAAGATCGTAAAGCTAGGTTTAAAATAAGTACAAACTCGAAAAAATTTACAATGGATAGGCTTCGACCTATCCAACTATTTCCTTCTAAAATTCGAATCAACTGTTATTTTTTACCGTTGATTTAAATATGGATTTCATGAGGAATCATGTTCTGTTTGAAATATCCAATTTTCCCAATTAACTAATGTCGAACTAGTCAGTTTTGAATGTATAGACTATATACCATAAAAAAACTTTATCTGGTGCATATATTGTTATAAGAATCGTGATACTTTATATAAACTTTAAGAATATAATAAAGTAAAGGACTGGAGCTCTCCAAAGTGGTACATTACATAATTAATCTGCTTGAAAAAAAAACCTCTAAAAATAAACCGTGTAAATAAGGCGCCTGTTACGAAACTTCCTCTGTGCAACTGGACACCAACTGGTACCGACAGATGACTACTGAGCACTACACTGTTTGGTGAGTTGAATAGGGGTTGAGAGGGTGGTCAAGCCCCTTCTTATACGAAGGTAAGTTGACCCCAATGACCGCAGCCCCCGAGTATCTGAAGCAAGACAACAGGTGACGATGGAGAAGGCCAGCTGATACCATGTCGCCAGCGGGCCAGACACATCACATATGGGCCATGCACGTGTTGCACCCCCAAATCGATACCGCCAACCTTCTGTGACAAGGTACTTGCCCCACCAGGGCCCTGTAAGAATAGCCCATTCTCGGAACTAAACGCCCAGTCTCGGTACTAAACGCCCAGTCTCGGAACTAAACGCCCAGTCTCGGTACTAAACGCCCAGTATCGGTATTAAACGCCCAGTCTTGGTACTAAACGCCCAGTATCAGTACTAAACGACCAGTCTTGGTACTAAACACCCGGTATTGGTATTAAACGCCCAGTCTTGGTACTAAAGGCCCAGTCTCGGAACTAAACGCCCAGTCTTGGTACTAAACGCCCAGTATCGGTATTAAACGCCCAGTCTTGGTACTAAACACCCAGTATCGGTATTAAACGCCCAGTCTTGGTACTAAACGCCCAGTATCGGTATTAAACGCCCAGTCTTGGTACTAAACGCCCAGTATCAGTACTAAACGCCCAGTCTTGGTACTAAACGCCCAGTCTCGATGAGTACTCGAACAATATTTTCTACCAGAAAGTCTCACGCCTTATCGGTCTGGAGATATAAATAAGAAAATTTTCCGTTTGGGAAAATATCCCCTTAATTTTCTAATATTACTATTATTATTATTATTAAGTTATTGATGGTGATGGTGATAGTGGTAGTAGTGGTAGTGGTAGTGGTAGTGGTAGTAGTAGTAGTAGTAGTAGTAGTAGTAGTAGTAGTAGTAAAAAACGAATAACTTCGATTCTTTGTAGACCATTTATATTCATACATCATTATTTTATTGACCCTCTTCCGTGGCTCCAAGTTCTAACATTCCTACTCTCGCAGTAGACGAGACTGCCGATGACGAGGAGATCGAGTTTAGAATCTCAACAGGTGGTAAGATACGATGCTAAAAAATAATTTTATCATCAATAAGTTAATTAAAATAATTTTAAAGCTGGCCCGAGTATTTGATAACGACATTTGCCTTCCCCTCTCCACAGTTATACCCCTATTCTTCCCACTTACCGCTTAACCCACATAACCCTATCCAAATACAAGGGTAGACAAGCACACTTGTGAGATTTTAAATTGAACTTTGTGTATTACATTAAGAGCTATTTTAAGAGTCTAAACGGGTTTCCATACTAATATGAGGGATCCTTTAGTTTTATTCTTGCTAGATCCGATATCGTGTGGCTATGGGCCAATCTTCAATGTCTTGTCAAAGTCCTCGTAACTTAACTTTTCTTAAAGTCTAACCGTTGGTTAAACTTTGCGTTGTGTCTTACAATACTATTTTTATTTGCTCGTCAAATTACGAACAGGTGCCTTCCATTAGTTATTATCGTTAACTTTCTCGGAGCGCTAGATTTGTTTCAAAGCTTTTGATTGGCTTAATTTTTACCTTATAGAAAATAACCAAGTAATTACAACGTCTATGGAACTGTTATGAAAACAAATCAATCAATGCAAATCCAATTTATCGCGCCTGCTATCTTTTATCCTCCTTATTTGTCTGCTAAAATGTCTGTTGAAAATCATAAACATGAAGTTTAAATATTAGAAAAGAAGAGGAAATGTTGCTAATTGAATTAATAAATAAATACAAACAAACTATTTAAAATAAACAATTCTTATTGCTGTTAAATCACTTCAAGAATTTCTAAAATTCTATTTGTTCAAACGAAAACGTAAAAAAATCTTACTCGTCATAAAATTCTAAGTATCTCTTTAATCTTAGAAGTCTTGGGTTCCTTAGAATTTATAACGCATTTTCGAAGTCATCATAATCAAACAATAAATTACCCATTTCATAAGATAAATAAATGTAACCTCACTTTAATAATAACAATTGCCTTGTAAACAATATGGCGAAGTGTTTAACGTTGTTAATGTGGACGTTATGTTTGCTAACCGGAAGGTAGACTTCGGGTTAACTTTACGAGCACTTTTACGTGGACATTAGCGCTAATCAAACATTGTAAAATCAAAAGTAGTTGTTGTTAACACTTAACCTTATGTTAAGCCCTAACGAATAGAAAAACATGACATTCTAAGATTGGGCCTAGGTCTACTTTGAAAATGTTCACTCAATTTTCAAAGCGACAAAAGAATCCAAATCATAAAAACACCAAAGATCAAATTTAAACTCTGGTAAGAATATATGTCAGCATACCAACAGCTTGATACAACAAATATTTGTTTTTTAAATCACTCAATCTGAACAATAATTATAAAACAAATTTTTTTCCACGGCTAACCTCTTACTACCTGTCCGAGCTATCCGCAAATTTACAATACTTTATTAAGAATGAGTAAGGTAGAATTTAGAGGAATTGTATCCGTATTAACCTAAAGGCAACGAACCCAACCATTTATCATTTTTGTTTATATTGGAGGTATATTGCAACACTTCTCACGTTTATTAATTTTTAATTTTTTAACAAATCTTTTTATTTTTTTACGGGTATAAAATATAGCATTTTCCGATTTTTCGAAAAGTGTATGGTTGATTATATATTTATCTTAGAAAAACCATTTCGAATAAAGGCCTGCAAGTTGCCCATTTAAAGGGGCATGCTGCAACAATAGTAGGGATATATTGCAACAATTGTTTTAAATCCTCTCGTCATATTCATCATATTAATCTGATAAACAGATGATGCACGGGAAATTTTCATCTATTTTTTTCATACCAGCCAATGGATCGACATTTTGTAAATTCTGAACTGCACCCATTCAAGTTCCTCCCCACATTCCTTATTGCAGCCCAAAACGATATGTTTGATCCTTATCTGTTGATATTCAAAAGCAATGTTCCTCTTCGCGGGTTTGATTATTTTCTTTGTTGAACTTTTATTCTTTTGCGAATTAATTTAAAACTTTTTTAAATTTTAGTTTTTATTCTTGTGAAGCTATTTTCTCTTCTTATAATGAGGTTTTTTCTGGCGTGTCTGAGATTAAAACAATTAGAATTTGTAGGCTAATTATAATTTTAACGTGAATTAATTGCAATTTTTAGTGGTGACGTAAGGCACCGGAAGAGAGTGAATTTTACGAAAATAGAACCTACTCTGTGTTTTGACATAAAAACATAGAACCTACACTATGTATTGGTTTGAAAACATGTTATAACGCTTTGATAAGTAACAAAACAAACAAAAAACATNTTATAACGCTTTGATAAGTAACAAAACAAACAAAAAACATAATTTTAAATGAAAGACGCATTATTGCCTTATTTATTCATGCTTGGCTCTATTTTAGTTCTCATATTATATGCTATTGATGTGGTACTTCTAATTCCGTATGTCAGTAGTATGTTAAAACTCATATTTATTTTATTTGAGTCTAATATATACTTATGATGTTCAACTAGTCTCACGTATGCGTAGTAAGTCGCAACATTCGTTAAATCTAGCTCCATAACAGTATATTGGCGTCTGAATTATAAAATGGTGTCATTATTTATTCTGTACATTTAAACTTTAGTGTAAAACAAACGCCAAAAGAATGTGTTCTTTGTTGAAAATGATCTCGAATGTATATAAAAAATAGCCTAGCAAAAATAAATATAAGATGAGCGTACATCACTTAAACAGAACACACAAAAACAGAAAATCAAAATGTAAACTATGAAAAAAAATACACATGTCCCCCCATTTGCTTCGTTGAAACGACCACTGTAGAGATATGATATCTCGTAGTGGCACGCTCTATTTCACAATACTTTCCTGGAAAAAAATTGCTTTGGTTCAACGTACACCCGTTGCAAACAGCTCCGGTCTCCTCTATTTAACGTACACTTTCTGAACTGAGTTAGATCATTCTTGCGCCGGTGGACACGCAGACTAAATGCCAAGCTAACCGAATATGGTTTCAGCCAAGTGTACCAAGGATGAATCTCCACTCTCTCTGTGCAAATGTGGTGACATTTCTTATCAAGTTTACTTTCATCGCTAGCCCAT
Source organism: Timema bartmani (assembly GCA_902151455.1). Taxonomy (NCBI): domain Eukaryota; kingdom Metazoa; phylum Arthropoda; class Insecta; order Phasmatodea; family Timematidae; genus Timema; species Timema bartmani. The sequence goes on from CABFWB010005046.1 coordinate 45,287, forward strand.
TAATGTGATTAAATGTGTGTATCCCCGACAATTTTTAAGATATGGAGTATTGTTTTAAATATCAGCACACAACTTACAAACTAACTTTATACTAGAACTGCCACCACACCCAGTCCCACGGTTGTCAATTCATTGTTTCCAATTTCAGCATTGATGCTGGGAATTGTACCTGAGACCCTTAGTTGAGTGGCTACATGTGGTACCGACTAAGACAAGGTTTTGGACTACCAGTATGTAAACACTAACTCATTACACCCAGCCGGGATTCTAACCCCGACCTCCCATCATCGTCACAACAGACAAGACGAGACTTTAGTCTGCGTGGTTATCTGTGCGGGTATAAAATGATATAACCTATATAATTATTAATTAACAACCCGCGTGGTATTAATTGAAGACGAGAAAAGTCCCTCCCCTCCGCCTATTCAATTTCGAAGTCATGATGGAATGCTCCCGTGTCAATTTGTCATTACTTCTACATTTTCTCTCGAGGCATCTATAAGTTTTATATTAAATGACGCCATCTTGTTACGAGTAGTGTTTATTATGAAACTTCTCTTTATTGAGTCGTATATAGTTTATGGCGGCAATAATCAGTTCTTGTATAATAAAAAAAAACATTAAACCAAATTATGTATGTTTTATATTAATTTTCATTACTATTTGAATTGCCCCTATTAAAGTCTATTATTACTGAAAATATTTTTTTTAATGAACCTCAAGCTATAAATAACTCTCTCTTGAATAAATATCTCCAATATTTAGTATAAAAAAAACTTTTGTTTTACATTGCGTAACTGAACTTGGGTTTACACTCTCAAACATAGCCTACTATTTGGAGCTAGTGAATGAAATTAAAATGGGCCTATTCCTTACTTTGAAAATGAATGTTTAAAAGTTATATAGAAGCAATCTCAACAGTTTCTTTGAATATTTTTCATAAGAATGATGGCATTTTAAATATAACTTCTCCTCTTTATTTAGAAAGTTTATGTTCAAATTCTGCGTTGGCTGAGACAAAATATTAAAGAACTTTTGAGGTTACTCTCTGTGTTTTAAATTATACTAAACGTATCTAATGAAGGGGAAAATAAATCAAATGACATCTGCCCACAGTCGAGCTATATCGACCGAGTGGCTGTCGTCTGCTGGCGAAGATAGTACCAATTTCTGCAAAAAAAAATGGGTTTCATGTGGTCGGTTCAATTAATCCTCGGGCTGTTCAATTTTCTAGACCGGAGCCGCTACTTTTTCATTCAAGTAGCACCTCACGATACTAAGTTAACTCCTTTCCAGGTCCATTGCTTCACAGAAAAATCTGAAAGCGTCGGGAATCAAACCCTTGACCTATGGATCTGTAGCTAGGAACTCTAACCAATACACCACAGAGGCGGTGGCATCTACTAAAGCAAAATTTAATTTATTTTGGCCAAAAAAGTTTTTTGTTATAAGAAAATTTAATTTATTTCGGTCAAAAAAGTTTTTTGTTATAAGAAATGAAAAAAAAAATTATTTCCTACTTGCTCCCTTCCACCCCACCTTAGGTTTTGTTCTTCTTATACCTAGGCCCTAAGCGCTCACTGGCACATAAATACTCACCTGCTTCGTGGCCACATGATCTAAGGAGTCGCTCTTGAAATAGATTAGACTGCTACTTATGGGGAAATTGGGGGTTCGAATCTTTTTTGGGTGTACTAAGGGATGATTTTCTTAAATGGTTTTTCACTCTTCATCTACGCAAATGCAGGTACACATTCTCTAATCTTTTTTTAGTCTTCCACATCTCTAACAAATTAGTTTAATTTGTATATATGCATATTGCCCGGACGAATAGTAAGACGCAGTGTTAAAATAAATAAATAAATAAATTTAAATTGGTTTTGATTGTAACTTCGGGTATATTTACTTATGTGGTCTTGAGGTAAAGTGCTCACCTCACAATATTACATTTGTGAGTTCAAATCTGGGAAACGCTTGTGGATTTTTACAGAGATATAAAAATTCGTAGCACAACTTCCTTCGGAGGGAAATAAAAGCCCCATGTCATTTGGGTCCTGTAAAATATCCATGAAAGGCAGGATATGACAAAATGTGTGGGTATTTTGTCGCTCGCTCATAGAAGTTTAATGCGGGAAGCAACGTAAAATCACTGTAGGTACTTATTTAAGACTTCCCTCGTACATGTGCGTTCTCCTAAAGGTAGCGGGAGGGCGGCGCTAACCAGATGAAGGGTTGAGGGTGCAATATCTTCCGGCTGGATCAGGAAACTCATCAAACCAACTCTCGGGTTGCAAATTCTCAATCAATAACAAATGTTAGTTGGACAGAAGCGATTTAAATAAACTGACCTAAAGGAACAGGTTCATTGATTAGATGGGACTGCATTTTTTATTCACTTGGAGAGAGGCTTGGAAACCCCGTTGTTGATCAAACTACCTCTTCTGCAGACACAAGTCCAGACATCTACCTCCCATCTAACCTTCCCCCTTAAGGACAACTTCAATTTATCACCCCTGGTACTATCCTTTCAACCGTAGAAAGGGGATCCTTCTCTATGTGATGGGTAACACCATTCTCCATATGGCACACCCCCCAGTCATCGGACACTCCACCTAGCGAATAGACCACCCCCGTTGGGCCGTCGACGGCTGCGGCCGAGTTGGGGCTCAATGGAGCGTACCATCCGACATCCGATCTCCCCCATTGAACGCATCGTGTATGTGGTCATTAATTCCCAATGTGGCTCAACCGTACTTGTCTAACGGTCGGAATTCCTTGCTGCATCAAATGCAAACCTTCCATTCCCTAGTTATATGGAGTGTGGCGATGTATTTAATTGTTCATAATAACCCTCTGTATTCACCCACATTCCTTTGTTAATTGATTTGGATAGTAGGCGTGTTTGGCGCTAGAATTTGTCCTTGTATTTAATTTTTCTTGTAGCTAAGGAAGTTGCTAGATGAGAAATGTTTTATATTATCAAAGTTCTCATAAGTTTGTATCGTCACTTTTTTGCGAATATAAAAATATTATATTCAAACTTCAAACTCAACCTAAGCCACGAAATTGTATAAACTATTTCATTTCACAAACCTTTCATTAAGTACTGTTAGTTCTTGGAGGCACATGTGGGCATGAGGACTAAGGCTTCAATATTGTGAGATCTGGTTCACCGGGGATGGGAGGGATGGGTTCAACTCCCATTAAAATGTTAGGTTCATCTGAATAAACTGTTTCTCACAGTCAATTTACGCAAATGTGGGTATGTTTTTTTCTTCTAATTCTAGCTTCCTCGTCACTATTCCATCAGTGTAAATAATCAGATATCCCGGACAAGGGGTAAGACGTAGTGCACTTTGAAATAAAATAAACCTAAATATTCAAATCTTCTCTTTGCATTCATTTTTAATAAGGTGTCTTCTTCGGTCGACCTCAGTGATCTTTGGATTTAAAGTAATCGCCCCAGGACCCGATGTTCGTGGATTCAAACTCAACCCGGAGTTGGCGGAGCCGTCGCTCCCATGTCAGTTGTGTCACGTAAAATAACCCTGGAAAGTATATGAAAATACCTTTCCCGGCAAAATTGGTAGAATCTTTCGCTCTCACTCAGAGACATTGTTGTGTGATGATATAATCAGTCAGCTGCGAAAGCGCACGCTAAATGCCTCAACTAAATAAATAAGGTCCCGCGAAAATTATCTAACTATTCGTGGGGTTAGCAACGATGGAGCTGTACGATTCCCATCCCGAATTCCGATTAAAGGCTTCAATGAAAGATGTATCAAGTAGGATGCGATTCTTTTGAAGTTTATTGTAATCAAAATACTATTGACAAACTATCTTAATCCGTTTGAAGCATGTTTTTCCATAATTATATTTGACTTATTTGTTATTAAAGGGTTCAGCTCATTTGAGTGTCACACACAATTGGTCCGACAGCTGTTATGTGTGCAGGCAATGTAATAGAAACAAATATCTTATATGAAATTGATTACAATTCTCACTCATCAGTCATCGTTGACTAAGGGCCGGTTTAGTACTCAGACTTACCACATCTCAAGTGCGGTGCTACATTCAATAGACGCCACCCAGTTAGACCAGAATGGGTCTCATTTTTTAGACCGGCACATTTTATTCTAGTCTAGGTAGGTGTCGTCTTGTATTTAGTAGCCCATAGCGCCGCTCCTGAGGCGTACATTAATCCGATAATGAAACCAACCCTAAGTGTAGGCTAGACTTTTGCACGAACGCCCAGTTAATTCTTAGAGGTAACAAACAGTCGGTGACCTGGCAGTCTAGGGGTAAGGTGTGGGACATCTATACTGGGGGTCAGGGGTTTAATCCTCGGTTCCGGCGCAGATTTATCTGATTGCCAAACCCTTCCTTCACCTTTGACAAGACGTGTATTAATCACAACTTGTAAATGTGTGGAATGCCAGGCCTCCGCCGTGGTTCGGATCCGACGTTAAACTGTAGGTCCTCCATTTCATCTCACAATCATTCTACCATTACACATTAGTGTAAGTGCGTATAACCCGAATGGGTAGTAAGACGCGGTGCTAATAATAATAATAACAAACCGTCTTACCTTGACCAATTGCACTATGGCCCTATCATATAGGCTACATCATCGTGTACAGCTTGATTCACACAATCACCTTCCTCATTCTTACCACATAAATGTAACTAAATGTGGGTGGGTTGTATTAGAAGTTAGCCACGTGTTAAAATAAAATAACACTAAGAGTAAGGCTACGCAGAGAATGTACACCTTCATTAGTTTAGAAATGCGATGGGAAAACTTACCCGCCCCCTCATTCTATCATTAGAACCTTGACCCCCTTTAGACCTGTGATACAGTATATTGCGAGTCAGACGTCTTAGACCTAATGGCCACCGATGTGGATGGCACCCCTTTTAAGGCGTTGTTTATTACTCGAGGCCTCTTAAGAGTAAAAACTTATTCCTTGTGGTTATTAAAAATTCTAATCTAAGTAAATATTCAAGTGGATTAGTATAATGTAAATAGCGTGTGTTCTTCCT
>CABFWB010005047.1:8181-18611 GCA_902151455.1 Timema bartmani
TATATATATATATATATATATATATATATATATATATAAGGGGCGAATACTCCATGCATGCTTAAAAACATAAGAGTAAAAGGTATATTTTACAATCCTAGTAATGTTATTGCTTTGATGGGTATATTTTTCTCAGTCGCGCTTCCAAGCATTCAGTAGCATTGCGCCTGACTGTATGTTACCTGCAGTGATGCATGCGGTGGTCTGAAGGCTACCAGGCACTAGGCTAGAGGAGCGTTGAGGCGCAGGCTTGCCTTCCTCTCCAGCCCACTCTTACAGCTGGTCTTGCTTGCATGCGGACCAGAAAACGCCACACATAGCCGCCAGTCAACAACTTATTCAGTCTGGGTGCGCTGCGCTACGCTTACAATTATTTTGCGAGTATGGTGTGCATTGCGTTTCCTTTGTTTTAGTTATTACATTAATTTGTTCATTCTACCATTTGTAATTTAAATGTATAGTGGTATAGAGTTATTCTATTTAAAAGAGTTGTGTTAGACTGTTAGAGAGAGAAAATATATGGGTCTTAAATAAACCTTGAAGTCTCCGTATTCCTGGTGTTTTCCAACCTCCTAACCATGAGATTACGAAGTGGTTAATTTCAAAATTTAACTATAAAACTTATATAAATTTCAAATTTTTCAACATTAAATTTCAAAACTTCCCGTGGACCCCTGATTCATTAGTCCCTTATGAACGCATGCCTGGATTATTAAGTCAGAAATTGCCGCTTATATAATATATATACTTTTATTGGATAAAGCTATAGTAAAATTTTCTGACGGAACCCCCTTAGAAAAATTAGCTCCATACGCCTTTGATTGTAGGAGTAGTCTACTTATCAAACTGTAAAAATGCTTTTGTAAAAAAGACTTTTAATAATTCCCAAAATTTCAACTTGATAGAGACTCCTTTTCTGCAGGAATTCTCTTATGTACCGTGGGGCTATCTTGAACCTCAATAAGTATCGACTGAGAGCCTCATCCTGTCCTGACATCTACAGGAATTCCATGACAACTATCGCCAAAGAGACGGAGGAGGTAAAATAAAATAATATTTAAAAATCACTTAATATGCTATGATAAATAAAATATGTCAAAGAAGATTGTATTAAATATTAAAAAGGCTTGGAAAATATACATTAAACTATATTAAATTTTATATAGTAAGAAATGATGGTCATATAAAATATTTAGCGTTCATGAGATACTTTGTAACAATATAACAAACATATTAAGATTAAGAAAATCAGTCTCGTGAACAATGTCAAAATAGATTTTTTATATTATTCATTTTATTATTTTAATCAGTGGCGTCTGTAGTGAGGTCCGGGTGTTTCGAACCGCAACGAGTGACACAACCAAGGGGGGGTGACACCAAAGTGACTGTCTATACAAGTTGTGTGTAGTGTATAAGCAGAAAATTATTATTAAATAAATTAATCTCTGTAGTTAACTATAACCACAAAAACATTTTTCGTAATTACAGCTTCCATTTATAATATACCTACAAAGTCAACTCCATGATAATTTAATTTTTGAATCTTCTAATGCACATACGCTCCAAGTAAGAGTTGTATTTACTACTTTCATCATCGTCGTGAACAGCTTTTGAGCAGAAAGAGTTTCATTTGTACGCTCGAATTCTATCCCGAGACAATACTGTAGATTTTCCAAATCTTTCATTTCAAATTCGCTCATCAACTACTTTTTACATGATTCCATTTTTCCTGAATCTTCGATGCCATGATTATATCATATACATAAATTGCAACCAAAAGTTTTTCTCCCCCTTTAATCATAATATAGATGCACAGATCGGCCGGTGAAGGAATAAATCACAATTTACAAAATTTAGAATCTAATTTACAGAAACATTGGCGTCCCGCTTGCTTTAGTCTATATAACGCCTTCTTAAAGTGATATACCTTTTCACCATTTTGTTTGCGTAGCTCTTCAAACATTTTCTTGATCTTTTTTAACATGATGGAGTCTTTACTAGCACTTTCTTCAACCATGATTTTGCATAGGATTTTTTTATTGAAATTCTGGCTTTTGCATAAATATTTTCTCGTCTATACTCCCATTAAGGAAAGCTGTTGAGGCATCAAGCTGATTTATTTTTAAATTTTATTCGACTGCTACCGCAAGAAGAGTTATGATATTGCTTAATCTGGTATCTGAGGCTTACGCTTGAGTCCTGGTCTTTGTGAGAATCCTTGAGCTTCAAGATCGTCATTTTGTTTGTATTTATTTTTAGTACCATTTTGGAACTTATGACACTTGCTCCATTTGTATCCCAAGTATCACTTTTTATATGGGCCTTGATTTCAATTTTTATGTGTTCATGCCAATCTTCCGCATCTGTTTCTTATAGAGCCTCCCTAAATTCGCATAATGCTGACATGTCATAATCATTCGTCCAATAGGGTGTTCTAATTGTTTTTCTTGGACTTAAACATCTTTGTCCTATTTTACCAACTTCTTCTTCAAAGCTATCTTCAGATTTTTCATTGCTTTCTTCTCTTTCATCTGCGCTACATTAGCTTCTTCTAAATTCTCGTCATTTCTTATTACTGAAACCTCTTGACTGTTATTATTTTCTTACTTTTTCTGTGTATTAGATTATTGTTCACAGTATTCTTCACCGAATGAATCACCCCTTGAGGCTTCTTTGTTGGAGTCATAGTAGAGCTTGTTAATTATTTTAACATCTTTCGCAATTGAGATCTTTCTTTGGGATGTCACCCAAATATGATAGAGCCTTCGATACTACAGAGTATCCAACAAAAATGCCTTTTTTGGCTCTTGAATCAAATTGTCTTCTGCTGGGGTCCTCGTTGTGCACAAACGCTTTATGTCCAAAAATCTGAAGATGATGAACCGAAGCTACATGGCCAGTACACTTTTAATATGGCGTTTCATATTTTATAATCCTGAACAGGCTGTGATTCAATAAATGGTTTGCACAATATATTTCCTCAGCCCAAAATTAATGGGGCAATTTGGATTATAGTAGTAGGCACCTGACCTTATCCTGCAGTGACCTATTTTTACGTTTAACCAATCCATTTTGCTAGAGTGAACTTACAGCGGAAAGACGTCTTTTAGTCCCTAAATCTGATAAAAAATTTGTTAAACTATAAATTTCTGTATTCTGTCCTTTCATTGTCACTTTGAAAATACTTTATCTTTTTTTCTGTGAGATTTTCTACTTCATTTTTGAATTATTTAAAAGTGTTTAAATATTCATTTTTATTTTTGAGGAAATATACTCCAGTATAACGAGTACTCGTGTCAATAAAAGTAAGAAAATATCAGGAGCCTCCAGATGAAGGGGTATGCATGGGGCCTACAACATTACAATGTATTATTTCTAGTTAGTCTACAGTTTTCGGTTGTTCCCTAATGTGATAAGGAGTCTGGTGAATTCTCCTTTAATACAAATTTCACGCTCACCAAAACTTTCATTGGTGTTGAAATGAGAAAGTTGAGGCGATTCTCTTTTAGGGACAATTTTAAATCAGACTTGTTTATGTCACACAATTTTCTGTGCCACAATTCAATTTTTGAAGATAAATTAGCACATTCTGACTTGTTTGCATCAAAATTGTCGCGTTTATAGTAAGATTACCATGATCATCCAGAACTTAAGCGCAATCAATCTTAAAAATAACACTAAAACCTTTATCAGTAATTTTTGCAACAGAGAAAAGATTTGTGGTCAATTTTGGTACACGCAAAGATTCAGGTAAATTTACTATTGAATCACCATCGAGCTTAATTTTGACTAGGGCAATACCTTAAATACTTTCAGTGTGTTTCTCTAATGCGAGTTTGAAAATGCCATGGATTTGGCTAGAAAAAAATTGAAAATTTTGCCTGGTCATAACACATGTGTGAGATAGATTCACTATCCAATCACCAAACAGACTTCATGGGTGGTGATGGGTGTAGTCCTATTGAAAGATATTCTTCAATTTGGTAGTTGGATTCCTTTTTTTTTTTAATAGCAATATTCCATCCTATGATTAGACTTTTTGCATTTTTGACATTTTATGTTACTATTACTATTGTTATTTTGTTGACCTTGACCAAATCGAAATTTTTTGTGATTTCGACCTGAATTAAAACTTTCACGATGAAATTTATTGAATTTTTAAACAAAAAATGCATCCTCGTGATTATCTTTGAGGTCATCCTTGTGTCTAGCATTTGATTACTCCATAATCTTAAGTTTTAATTAGCTAGAAGTTGGTAGATTGTCTCTAAATTCAATTGCTATACAGAAATCTTCGTGGGCAAGGAATAAGCTATAGAGCATCATGATTTTTTTTTTTTAAATCATCGTTTAACTCTATTCTAGAATAGTCTATGCCCATATTTTGGAGCTTATCCACAGCATCTGTGAACTTATTTAGGTGGATACCTACTCATATCATCGTTGTCGTTCATCTTATGTAGGACGACTTGTAGTGATGTGGCTTTACGAGCAGGACCTCAACCTTAGTATACGATTTTCAACATACCCCATAACGATTTCAATGTGTCACAATTTTTAGCTTGTTTCGGTACGTTAGGGGATATTACCAAAATTAGATCTGACCTGGCATGTGCGTCAGATTCCTGCCACTTCTTATCTGCTTCTTCTGCAGGTATTGGTGTTTCACCACTTACATAACCTCAAAGGCCACTACGAATGAGGACTGCTATTGCCTGTATTTCGCAAGTATCAAATCTAATTTTATGTAATGGCTCTATTTCATAATTACTGACGTTAACGGATGACATTTCAAGCGTAAATTTGAGTCTAATCGAATTAGAAGCTAGCCAACATGAACTGATGAAGCGTTGCAGACAAACGATCACGAAATAACACTCAGAACTTATGTTTAAACTTTCCCTCAAACTACAAAAACGTTTCTGGCCCCATAACCTATTGGAACTGGTATGAAAACATCAATTAGTAATTGTTTGAATACATTATACATATTTTAAACAGAAAGCATAACTGTTTATAATTGTTTTTACATTCCTGACAATTAATAACACAGATCATATATATTTTATTAGTTACGTAGGACAAAGCAAAGTAAAACAAAACACATTGGAACATTTAGAAGGCATTGTCTTTCTTCTTGTTGGTCAAGGTTCGCCTAAAACTTTCTTTATTGAGTGAATGAAATTAGTCCAGTCCCAAACCAAATGTTTGAATGACAAACTTTGTATAAAAGTATTACGTTAAAATGGTAATTTAGGTTATAGGCTTGTAGTAAATATTACTATATTACAATATATTTAAAGTTGGCTATTAGATTATATATAGTTTAAGAATCCATTGTTTATTGTAAGCTAAACAGCTATAATGTAATATGGTAGCTTAAAATGTAATTAATTACATTTTTTTGAATGACAAATTTCGAGTAAAATATTATTACGTTATATCATTTAGGTTATAGACTTGTATGGAGTATTACTGTGTTACAATATATTTAAAGTAGGCTCTTAGCTTGTATATTGCTTTAAAAAGCTATATTATTATATGAAAATATAAGTATAGTGAAATAAGGGGGCTAAAAATGTGATATTTGTTTTAATTTCAAACTTTGTCTAGAAGTCTTACTTTCAAAGAATTATTTAGTTTATAGGCTTGTAGGAAATATTACTATATTAGCATACATTAACTTATTTAAACAAATAAATCACGATTGTCGAACATAGATATGCTTTTCAAACCTTGTATTAATAAATTTATTTCAATTAATTTGCCATACATGTATCTCATATATTAATACAAATTAGCAAACAATGTCAAAATGCCACATTGACTTGTGTGTGTAAGAGAAAAAAAAACCCGAAAGTTTTCTTCGCTCTTACACAATGGTGTGCAGGCGACAGCTCGAAAACTTCAGTTATAGATATCCACTCAGTTATATTATAGAGATCAATTAGTGCTACCTAATATTAATTCTCTTTGCATTGGTATATACCATGTAATGCCGAAAAGGTGGGCGTGTGAGCGTAATAGTAAGATGTATAGAACTAATATTGTAGTGTCGATACTCCTCTTCCCGTGGACCGACGTGTCCGGATGGCTTAGTGGGATGGGTAGGCAACGGCAAATATTTGTGGGATTTGTTTTGATCTTGTTTATTGAAATAGATTGATTATCATACTAGTGCATATATGTAATGTAGGATTTAGAGCTAATTGAAAAAGTTTAGAATAAGGTCCTCGTTATATCAATGTCCCTACTCATCAGTTCTGTGCCCTGACCTATATTCGGTGTCATAATTCAAATTGGTCCTGAACATACGGCCATCCGGCGTTGTGTGGTTGTTGTCTAACTCAGTCTTTCAAGATGGATTGTGGCGTCCTCCTTTGTACTGAACAGGGACTCAAGTTGTAGAATATTCTACCCACAAGTTTCTGTAATTTGGTGGCTGAGTGTAGAGCACTTCGAAGCTCCTTAACAACTGGCATCCTTCCCTGGTCCCTCTGTTCTGAAAAGGTCTAAAAACTCGCTGTTACTTATATACCTAAAAAGAAGGGCTGTTCTCCCTAAGTTACTAGTTTCTCCAACACCAACACTTTATGTTATGCTAATTAGCAAAACAATCTATATATTTGAAAACATTACCTGGTACGAATACATGACTGTTGATTCATGACAGTTGACAGTATTATTTCTTAGGTTTACGTCATCCTTGCAGCTCTAGATTGTCTAAGGCTGCATGCTACGACAGTAGTATGTAATATAGATAGATATTAATTTAGTTTGAAAAATAGATTAGGTTAAGGTATAAGAACAATTGGGTAAAAAAGGAGGGGTATTAAAGTTCTACTATTTGAGTTTGGTTAATTTTAAATGTATTATGCCTTAATTTTAATGTTTGTTATATTGTTATAAAGATTTTCACTCTAAATATTTTATATTACCATAATTATTATTTATGATATAAAGTTTAATAATGCTTCATGTATATTTTACAATCTTGTTTAATATTTAATACAACCTTCTTTTATATATTGTATTTATCATAGCATAGGCCTATTGATTGATTCTTAAATATTATATAATCTCTTCTCACTACATTTTGAAATGTGTTTCATAAAATAAAATATTTGAATTTTGTACTTTAGAAGATAGGGTGGAAACCCAATCTAGTGTTTAGGCCTAAACCTCTAATTTATAAAATTTCAAATTTTCTATAGTTTTGCCATTGAAACTATACTAACCTCCCAATATTTGTTCTTAAAGTATATTTTTAATTTAATTTTAAGATTTGATTTAGAGCGTACGTTTAGTGTTATATTTATTTCAGAATTATCATAATATCTGGAAAACAGAGCAAAATTTGTGTGTGTCATATATATACGATGTGTTATGGTAATAAGAAGCATTTTATAATATCTGTTAAAGCTAGTCACAAAGTTCATAATATACTTTTACACCAAATTTACACAAACGTATAAGTTGTATACAATAATTCACCTTTAAAGCTATAGGTAATAATTTTATTTTAGAATTTGGCTTTGATATTATGTAACCATCGATAAATATTGATCAATTTTTTTGGGGGGGTTGGGGGGGAGGCTTACAATATACTTATATAAACTTCCATTTTATTAGCAGGACTTTTCTTCTAACCAACAATAGTGGGAATCTGGTGGGGAAAAAAGGTATCCCAAATTATTCTTCCTACCAAAATTAAGGGCTAATTCCCTGTTCCCCCCAATTGCATATTATGAATTCAGGGTATTCAACATATATTCAAAACTATTAATTGTTGTTTTACATTAAATTTGTAAAATATTTTCATTGCATATCATTTGTGTTTCACCCTACTAATTACGAAACTAGATATTAAATTCGGCTAGTTATGATTTTTTAAATATGTGTTTTATTCTAGAAATGGTACGAAGATATATTAGAACTTCTGAAGGGAATGGTTGACTTCAGCATGTTCCTCGAGTTACACTTTCTGATGATGTCTTTGTCAACCATCTTGTTGTTCACGTGGTTCATCGTTCCGTACTTCTATCTAGCAGAACACATTAAACATCATGGCTACACCGAGCAAGATGCTTCAGTCATGCTATCAGCCATTGGAATTACAAACTTCATCGGCATGGTGGGTAGAACAGGGGAACGTTCCAATAATTATTGTAAGGAACTACACCAGACAAGATTATTGACTATATGCACTGGGCGTTGATGCTTACTGAGATGCTAGTGGTAGGATCTTGAAACACAAAAGTTAAGGATATTGCTAAAACACTCTCCTATTTTATTTTATTTTTTTAATTTTGTTGAGGTATCGGTATTTAACGTGCACTTTTTGAACCGACTGATTATCTCAGCACAGTACTTAAAATCTAACTTACATCTCTATAACAGACACAACATCCAGCCCCGGGCCGTTTATTCATACCAACGGAAGGGAAAACCCACATTTGAGTAAAGATACAATTTCGGTCATCTTGGGAATCGAGCCCAGGACCTTTAGCTCAGTAGAAAGACACGCTACCAACTTAACTAAAGTGTCTGACTATGCTAAAACACAAAGATAAGTTGTGGTGCCCTAGTGTTTCACACATATTTAAACTTTGTTTCATTATAATAATCCGATGAATCAAGTATTAGGAGTCATAGTAAGCTAATAAGAATAATTATTGTACTAGGATGTTCAAATCGATGTAAAACACAAAGGATATATCATATTTTATTATTTTCCTGGTAAGACTTGAAATGAAGAAAAACTAAATAGTTCGGTTCGAGCAGTTAATAGAAATAAATAAAGTAAATATAATATTAAATATATTCGTGAATCTGGACTATTTTTAAAAGATAAGTAAAGCAAATAACCGGGTCAAGAAAACAATTAATCTGAACTTATTTTTTTTTGTAGACAGAACTAAACTCTGTAGCGTACACATTGACCTTTGTAGTTTTTGCAGGACAAATACTGTCACCACTGCGCTTAAAAATTGTTGGTCGTCATTGGATTTACTAATTTTAAAAAACTGAAGATTCATGAAAATATGAATAATAATAGATTTACTAGATTATTTCTGTCAACTGCTTTAACTCACTTGTTTCGTTTATCTTCACCTCATGGCCTATCAGGAAAGTTGTAAAATAGTATGTATTCTTTGGTGTTTTCATATAGAGTGAAACATACTAAAATACAACCGCTATTATTTCTTACTCTGACGCTTTAAACTTGATATTCATATTGTATCGTACTCAATATAATAAGACAGAGTTTAAAGATGTGTGGAACATCAATAAGCAGCATTTAGCTTTGTGTTTCAGCAATGGTTTTCACTTTTGTGCTTCAAGTTCCTTCCGCTACCAGCGCAGTATGTATCATGACTATGACTATTAAATATATTGTAATTGGGTCCGATTCGTATAGGTTATTCACCAAGAGAATTTTTTATTACGTCCGCTTTTTACTGCTCCTATACATATTATCGTGATTAGTGTCCTTGCTACTGGAACTTACTTCACTAGCCACGTGGTCCAAGGCGTCACTCTTGCATTTCTGGGGAGATTGGGGTTCAAATCCCGGTAGCGTATATTGAGGGTGGTTTTCCACGCTCCCTCCACACAAATGCTTGTACAATTCCTTTGAATTCAACCTTCTTCATCCCTAACACATTAGCGTAATTAGTACATAATAATGCGTATAACCCGGAATGGCTATGGAGTAGTACACATTGCTATAAAAAAAATACTACTGACATTTTCAAAAGATTCTTCATAATCTACCACAGTGATTTGTACTGCGTGTAAGATTTTTCAATCTTGTACTCTTAGTAACTGTATTTAATGTCAATAATAAATGCTTTATAATTTTTTATATGTAGAATATTAATATATAAATATGGTATTCGTGAGAGCATAGATTTGTTGAAGCTATATACTTGTACTGTGTGTTTTAGGTCGCCCTGGGATGGGCAGGGGACCAGAAATGGATGAACGTGACGAAAACATATGCAGTCTGTCTGATAATGTGTGGAGTTGCAGTATTAGCCATGCCTCTGTTTACCTTCAACTACATACTACTCATGTCCTCGGGTGCAATGTTTGGTCTGTTCTTCGCTTCTAGCTTCTCGTTCACGCCTGTCATACTAGTGCAGCTCATACCTCTTGAACGCTTCACAACAGCTTATGGTCTAATACTCTTGTGTCAGGGCATAGGAAACCTCATAGGCCCACCATTAGCAGGTATATATCTCCCCTATCAATATACTACTGTGTTATAAAGTAAACTAACTCAAATGTCCACTCTTACCAAATATTCATTAACAATTAAAAAGATTTCCCATTATTATTATTATTATTATTATTATTATTATTATTATTATTATTATTATTATTATTATTATTATTATTATTATTATTATTATTATTATTTTTAT
>CABFWB010005047.1:18883-50305 GCA_902151455.1 Timema bartmani
CACATTCCCCAATTGCCGGAAGCTAGAAAAAATTATAAATAATAAACAGTTCTAGAAGCTAGCTGAAGTGTGTTTTTAATGACAACATAGCCGCAGAATGCAAGGAAAAATTCTATATACTAAACACCTTTAAAAGCTATCTGAAGTGGGTTTTTTTTGCAACATAACACCATAACTGCTGAAGGCAAAGAAAATTTATAAATATTAAATACCTCAAGAAGCTCTCTGAAGTGGTTTGTATGGTGACAGGCCCTCTAATTTGTACTTGTATCTTAATATTGATATTGTTTGACCCATAAATAAAGTCATATCTATTTTGTTCATAAAATTTCGGGGGGAGGGGAGGTTGGACCTTCAAAAAGGCTACGAACTTGCTTCCCTTAATCTTTGGACGTTTATGAAATAGTAGGTATTTGTTATATGATAGAATGAAACTCTTAATTCAAGTTTTCAGACTTTGTGTGTGAAATTAGAAAAAAGATATAACATTTTAAGTCTACTCACAGGTTCAGTATGAATATAAAACTATATTCCTTTACATCCCCTACATTTCTCATTGTAATTAACAAATAATAATTTTCCTGAGATAGTTCCACTTAGAAGGTACCTGCTTTTTATCAAATATTTGAATGCTGAAAGACAAGTGAAGATTTTTTTATCGTTGTGACAATACATTAAATTTGATGTTAACAATGTGAGGTTGACACACAATAGTAGCTATTTAACAAACAGTTAGGCCTACAAAATCTGGAAGAGCCAATTTCATATATTCAAACTATGAAACTAGGATTGTGCGGGATCCAGAACTTAGGGGGAAAATTCTGCAATTTGGTTGTTCCCGAAGCTCGATCGGGAAAAATATTTTCCGTGATTTTTCAGGAAAAAATATAAAAAAGTTACAATTAATGACCATCTATTAATGTCGCGTTTGTATTTAATTTTTGTTAAGTACAACACAACTTAATGGCATTTAATAACATAACCACACTACATATAACTGAGGGAAATATATTTTTAGCTCAAAATTAATAGGTAAAGTTGCTTTTTAATATCAACTTATACACGAAATACACTTTCATCACACTTATTTGAAAAAAGACAAGGTCATTACGTCAATTTTATTATTCGTAGTGGCATCCATTTGATTTTGTATCCTAGATGGTAGATCATAATAGTTGGGTCAATTAATATTTTTGGAGTGTAGCAGCGCTTTCTGTGAAAGGTATAGTAACTAAAACATAAGAGGTATCTGGGCACACTGGCTCAGTCGAGAAATGATTTTGTTATTCTTTTGTACAAGGCTGTGGTGTGGTTCACTTTTATTTATTCAATTTAGTTTGAATGTTTTGGTGTTTTACTGTGTAAATGTTAATTCAAATTCCCACCATGAGTTTTTTAAGAACATTTTAAGAAGATATTTATATGTATACCATAATTAAAAATATACAAATATAATTTTTGCATTAGACGTAGTCTTTTCAATTCACATTATATCTAATATCTTATTCAAAACTTGTTGGATAAAATATTATTTGGTGTTTACTTGAAAAACTTACAATCTAAAAATAAATTAAAATAAACATGTTAACATGCATATTTTTTCCTTTATATATATATATATATATATATATTAATGGTTTATACGTATAACTGCAAGCTAACAACAGTTTTAGTCCTTTTTACTGAATATTAAAAAATATTTTTGACATTTATCACTACATTTAACTTAATTAAAACTATAGTTTTTTATTATTATTTGTTTTATTGAAATTAATGGAAAGACTAAATTTGGACTACAATTTATAAACATAAAAAATAAAAATAAGACTAAAGGTCAAAAATTACTTTTAAATCTTTTCCTGTTTCCCGTCCCGTTCCGTAGGGATGGGAAAAACTGCTCCTTTAGTGGAGCAGGAGCAATCTGTTATTGCTCCACCACTGGACCTGTTCCTTTTACCTGCTCCTTTATGTCACTGTTACTATATTTGTACCTACTCACAGCTTATTTTTTTTAGCACCACGTATACTGCCCATTCTGGTTGTACGCATTTATGCCAATTACGTCAATGTTTTAGGGATGAAGATGGTTGATTCTAGAGGAAGTGCACCCACATTTGTTTGGAATGAGAGTTGAAAACGTTTAGGAAAAATCACCCTCAGTGCACTCAACAGGAATCGAACCTCAATCTCCTTGTCATCGGTAGTCCATTCTAGTGCAAGTGAAGCCAGAGACCAGGGACTGGCAACCCTTTTGCTATCACGGGCTTTATGGGTTTAAAAAAAAGTTTGGCTGATTTGAAAAAAAGTAAAGCAAAAAAAGTTCAATTTTACTTTTACCAATTAGTAATTAGCTATTAAGTCCATTTTTTGAACAAATTGTTTGTTTGCTAAATATTTTGTGGGCTAGATAAAATCAGTCAGTCAGTAGATTGCTGACCCTTGCCTTAAATAATTTTACCACCAAGCGGGTCCCTTTAATGTTAATCATCAACGTATCAATTTATTGTGAGAATACATCACATACTGTACATGTATTGTGGAAATAATTTTTTGTACTACTAAAGCTTTCTTCCCCTTCAAAACTCATTTGTGACTCCCCAAACAAACTCTAAACTAGGCCTATGTTAGATAAGTAAGGTTGCGCCGGACCTTATCTCAGCGTTGTGAGTTGTGACAAGAACACAAAGCATCCACTTCCTTTTTACTGGACGACTGCTCCAAAATATCTCCGGAGCATAAAGGAACAAGGTTGCTACGGACCTGTTACAGCGCTGTTTGTGACAGAGACGAGGAGCAAGGTTACTTTGGACAAGTTCCAGCGCTGCCTGTGACAGAGAGACGAGGAACAAGTTTACTCCGGACCTGTTACAGCGTGTATTTGATCCGTGGAGCAGTTACAAAAAGGAACAGCTCCTTTCGTCTGTCTGGAACAGGTTGTGAATGTTACGTCAGAGGAGCAGTGACAAAGGAGCAGGTTGTGATTTCACAAGCCATCCCTACCGTTCCGGCGGGTAAACGTTATTTCCTACCCGAAAATTTCCCAAAGTCAAAATATAATTCCCGCACAGGACTAATTCAAACATCAAATGATATGTTCTGAAGGTCTCACTTTAAAAAAATATTAATTAATGCTGATAGTTATAATTTTTCAATCCTAAGAAAAAACAACACTTTTTTTTATATTTCTAAGCAAACTCTTTAACACGTAAGTTATTTATTTATTTATTTATTTAATGTAGGCTATTGACTAGGGATATGAATACTAATATAACGCATGACCTTGAAACCAGGTTGGGTGTTTGATGTGACGCAAACGTGGGATTTGTCTTTCTACATGGCTGGATTGTGGATTATCGTCGCGGGTATGTTGATTGCCGTCATTCCATCCACCTGCAACCGCAAGATCTGGGGGTCAGGGCCCATGGAAATGGACATAGACAGGGATAGTTGCGCTTAATTAAACCCCTAAATCATTGGAGTAAGAAGACAGGAAGATAGACTCAGATTTAATGGTAATCATGTTATTCCTGGCGTATTACACTCCTATTTGTTAATAATTATTTTGTATTTCAGCTATTACTATTGAGTGACCATTTTGGTGCGTTGTTTACACTAGCTATATTTAAATCTATGTAAATAAATAATAATTTGCGTATATCCTAAATAGCTACTAATACTCGGTGCTAAAAATAAAAATATATTTGCTAAAACTGTAAACCAATCTAATACAATTTTCAATTTAGATGTTTCAGGCTATATCATATTTTCTTTACTAACTTCTTCAAAAATATATTTTGAAAAACTTGAGTTAAATCCTCAAAAAAGTATACATTTTACCCTTTAGAAAACACAATACATTTCTGAAAATTACTTTCGAACAATATGCCTCTAACCGTTCAATCTGAACATCTACAATTTATTCTTACTGATACAAGAAGAAGGATAAATTCTAATAAAACTCAACAGAATTGGTCGGGGGGGGATTGATAAACAAAAAATTTCAAATGTAGGCCTATACATGTTTAGGCTCTTTGAAGTATATTAGCTTAATTCTTGTGAAGACTTTGTAGAAAAACAATATGCTACTGTTTTACTTCTAGTGTTCTAGTATTTATTGCTAATTTATTGTGGATTGTTAACTTTTTAATGTACTTAACTAACAAGAAATAAATACAATTTCACTGTCCTATTTTTTTTTATAGAATATATATATTCACTTTCACTTTATTGAGTCTGGCTTACCCCATGTATTATTTGCATGGAAAATAAATTAATTACAATAAGTGAAAAGGGGGAGACGTTGTGAGTACCATCAATATTTAAATGTTTTATACAGTTTATAAGTTACATGTGTCACTGCGCTTCGTTTTTAAGGGATATAATATCACCGATGTAAGCGCTCCAATTGATAAAAACATTATGCAAGTGTAATGGATAGCTGTAGTGCGAGTGTAGTGAGCGTACCCACCTCTGCAACTGGAATATGGAGAGAGGGGGCGGGGGCACACAGGTGCAAATAGCCAGGTAGAAAAGTAGTCTTGGGAGAGGTGACATGTGCTTGAGGTTTAAATCTCTGCCAGATAGACTGAAGGCAGAAAGGAGAAAGAACTTTCACTGTGCTTTCCCATCCTCTATAATCTAAATTAGGGCCATCAAATCAGGGGCCCGCCAAGCTTTGTGGATTATGTTTAAATGATTTGACATTATTTACTTTTACATATTTGTTAGTATTATTCTAACGTTTATATTTAATGTCACTAGCATATTTAAATATTGAAACAGAGTTTTGTATTTGCATGATTTAATGATTTGTTTGACTTATTACAATTTTAATATTTTTGTAGATCTAATTTAATCCAGTTGTATTATTTTTCTAGATCTAACTTTCAATAGCTAAATCATGAAGAGAAGAAACCAGCCTTGTATCTTATTAGGCTTAGCAATGCAATATTATAGGGTCTCTTTAAAATAGTTTATAACGTAATTACGGTTGTACATAACTCACTGTGTGGGAGGCACTGCTGTAACCAAAGATTTATTTCGGGGGGGAGTGGGGTATTCTGCATGGTAGGAGCCTGAAGGTAAACAATATTAATAAGTAATTTAACTTCCATTTTATGAACACACTGAAAAGTTAATCATTTGGGGGGGGGGGGTTGAGGGTTCAACCGCCCCCCTATGGATGGCCCTGGTGAGTGGGGTACTTACAAAATCTACACGCAGAGCTCAGTCTCCAACAAAATTACATCACAAGAGGCCGGACACGCTCCAGGGTCAGGAGCTGAGACCCCGACTGACAGCTTATTTTTATTTATCACTATTGAGATCTAGGTATTAATTTTAAAAACAAAAATAGTCTCTTGTCAGGCAGTCTCTGAAGCCTGAATGAATGTTTGAATACCAAATAGGTGATCAGAGGTTCAGCTTTGTACTTATTTTAGTTTTAACTAGTTTTAGTAGTTAGTCACTCTTTCTCCATTCTGAGTGACTATATGTATATAGTGACTCTTTCTCCATTCTGAATTATGTAAAATTGTAGCAATAGAGCTCATTTAGTTAACAAATACAATGGGATCGAGAAATCTTGCTTTGGTCTTATTTTCATTCTTCATTAAATGTTAAACTGCAATACTCAGAGAAATTGCAGTTACTACATCAAAATGGTTACACATTACACTTTTTACCGGCTTGAAGGACGAAACAAGAGCTCTGATACCTATAACATTGTAAAATAATCAAAACGTAGAGGGCACATACTACCTCAGAATGGTTACATATTACATTATTTTGTGTGTTCAAGGTGGGGAGTGTATAGGGTGCGAGAAAAGTCCATTTTTTTTTTTTAGTTTTTATTTTATAACTTTTTTTGAGCCAAATAAATAAAATATTGCTTCAGTAAAAATCTGGAGCTAAATCTTTTTAACATAGTAATATCAACAACTGTTGAATATCTGTAATGAAAATGAAGGCATTAGCTCACAAACTTTTTCATTCATTTAAAAGTTTATTAGATAAAGTCATTTGTTCGTAAGAAGTGAGTCTTCATCACCAATATGGCTCAAATGTTTGTATGTGTCCAACTTTCCCTACAGAACACCTTATCCAAATTATTCTACCAAATATCTTCTCATTCATTTTTAGGTGAGGAGCTATGTCCATGGGGCAGAAGTCCCTCCAAAGTTAAATTTGTATAAAGTGCAGTTTATCTGAACTATGTCTCACTTTTACTTGAGCAAAAGCCCCCCTAAGGTAATTTTTTTTGAGAAAGCAGGCCATACACTTTATTATAATTTAGTGAAGAAATGGCATAGCTATCATTTTTAGGTGAGGCATTAAGGTAAGGAGGCAGGAGCCCCCCAAATATATATTTATTTTTATAAAGTACATTTGATCAGAACAAGGTGAGTGAAGAAATCACATCATTTTTAGGTTAGTTACGACAAGGGGGGTAAAAACCCCTAAGTCAAATTTTTATGAAGTACACTTATGTTTTATTTATATTTATGTATCTCCCCATTTTTTCTCATTCATTTCGTGGGTTTAAATGCATCTACTTGGTTGACATAAAAACTGATGCTTTTAGTTTGTTGTTATTAAGAAGTATATAAACATATTCTAATTTATTATAATAGTCATATAAATATATATAAAATTATATACTTCTTACTAACTACTGACAAAAAGGATATGTTTTAAATATTTAAGTTGAAATATATATATATACCAAATATCTTCTCATTCATTTTTAGGTGAGGAGCTATGTCCATGGGGCAGAAGTCCCTCCAAAGTTAAATTTGTATAAAGTGCAGTTTATCTGAACTATGTCTCACTTTTACTTGAGCAAAAGCCCCCCTAAGGTAATTTTTTTTGAGAAAGCAGGCCATACACTTTATTATAATTTAGTGAAGAAATGGCATAGCTATCATTTTTAGGTGAGGCATTAAGGTAAGGAGGCAGGAGCCCCCCAAATATATATTTATTTTTATAAAGTACATTTGATCAGAACAAGGTGAGTGAAGAAATCACATCATTTTTAGGTTAGTTACGACAAGGGGGGTAAAAACCCCTAAGTCAAATTTTTATGAAGTACACTTATGTTTTATTTATATTTATGTATCTCCCCATTTTTTCTCATTCATTTCGTGGGTTTAAATGCATCTACTTGGTTGACATAAAAACTGATGCTTTTAGTTTGTTGTTATTAAGAAGTATATAAACATATTCTAATTTATTATAATAGTCATATAAATATATATAAAATTATATACTTCTTACTAACTACTGACAAAAAGGATATGTTTTAAATATTTAAGTTGAAATATATATATATATATATATATATATATTTACTTAGTATGATTCCTGGTTTTAGTTAATAATATGAAAGCAATATAACACAAAAAAAATCCAACAATACATTTGAATGTGGTGCCAACGGGCAGGTTTGACTTTTAGTACCGCCTACAACCACTGTTAGCGCTGAAAACTGTTCATACTCGATACATGGGAGATATCGATCTATACTATCCTTTATCTATGAGGACAAAGCAAAGTAAAACAAAACACGGTTGAACATTTATAAGGCATTGTCTGTCTTCTTGTTTGTCAAGGCTCGCCTACGAAGTTCTCTGTTGACTGGATGAAATTAGTAAAGTCTCAACAAGGATTCCAAAAATGCTTACCAATGTGAACCAAAATGTATGGACTGGTATCAGCTTTGACATTCTTGCAATGTTACAACCAAGTTGGCGACGAATAATTTGGGTGATGAAACGTGGGTTCAATTTGTGAATGTTTAAAACAAACAGCAGTTAGAGCAGTTGATTCGCACACATTCAATAAACAGGACCAATTTTTTATTTTTTTTATGTTTTGAAACACAAAGCGGATGGCAATAGTTTTCTTGTACAGTAAATGAGTGCTTCTGACTGACTTAATGAAACCAAGAACTACAATAAAGGAGAAAAGTACTTCTAAACGCAAAGAAAATAGCGCAAGACTATTAAGAACAAAATATTAAGAATGCGGACGTTAGACATTGTGTGTCCTCTCTCATGACAACGCACGACCACACACGGCTGTTGGCACACGAGAGCTGGTGGACCACTTTAATTGAAAGTTGTTTGACCACCCTCAGTACATCCCGGACCTTGCACCGACGAAATGATACACAAATTCCCCATGTCAGACCACACGTTCTTATCCTGTCATTGAAAAGGTATTGTATTCCCAAATCTTCAAGGATTTGATGAAATTCATAGGTTTTCTTTGAATTAAAAACCTTTTCTTATAGTAAGAAATATTAAGAAATCTTTTCTTATAATAGACGTTTGGCTATCATTTTATAAGATGTGATTAAAAAAGCTGACCAAAAAAATTAGTGTGTTCAAAATCAAGTTTCCTAGGAAGATATTTGGTCCAAAAAGGAATGAGGATACTGGGGAATGAAGGATGTAATATAATGATGAGCTACATACTCTGTGCTCATAACTAGACATTATTAAGATAATCAAGTACGGTTGCGTATATTACGGTAGACAGGACATTAAGCGCAAATGGAATATTCTAAAACCATGTTCAGGGCATTGCCTGGTGAACCCTATGGGAAGAAACCATTGAGTAGGCCTAGACGCAGGTGGGAGGTTAACATTAGAATAGACCTGAAAGAGATAGGGTGTAATAAAGGTGACTGGATAGAGCTAACTCAATATAGGGATAGGGTGTAATGAGGTTGATTGGATAGAACTAGCTCACGATAGGGATACGATGTAATATGGTGGTCTGGATAGAACTACCTCAAAATAGTGATAGGATGTAATGAGGTTGACTGGATACAACTAGATTATGATAGGGATAGGCTGCAATGAGGTGGACTGGAAAGAACTATCTCAAGATATGGATAGGTGGCGTATTTTGTAAGTGTGGCAATGAACTTTCGAGTTCCTAATGCCATAGAGTAAGTAAGTAAGATTAATTAAACCAAAACTTGACACCAATTTGTTTAAAAATATCGAAGTAAACCATGATTCTCTTTTCTAAAGATCTATGTGGGTGAGTTTAATACAAACAAGTTTATCAAACATAAACTCAATTCAGTGGCCAAATGGTCTAAGGTGTAACTCTCGTGTAGGAGTGGCCTGCTGAAGACAGAGAGATTGGGGTTTGAATCCCGGTTGGGTCTGCTGAGGGTGATTTCCCTCAAATAGTTTTCCTCCTTCCAATAAAATACGGTTAGGTTACCACTAAAATGTTTCCTTCCTCTTTCCTATCCTGTTAGAATAATTCTATCATATATGCGTATAATCTATACAAGTAGTAAGACGCGTTGATTTAAAAAAAATATAGCATCATGAAAAATATGTAAGATATTAAAAAGAAATGTTTGACAAACTATTTTTAGTGAACATCAGGTAGAGCCAAGAAAGTATCATAATCTGTGAGTGTGGAATGAGGAAATATGGGAAAGGGACATGATAATGGTGACTTGCGATGTGTTGTTTGACAATACAAATAGTGTGAACGGTAAAATATAGCGAGTATATCACAATCTCAAAAACATTTGTCTTTGGCAACAACAACAAAATCCCTGTTAAAGTATGGAGTTTGAAAGATCTGTTTTGGAGAGCCTTTCCAAGCTTATATCAATTATTTTCTTCCCAGCCAGTCGTTAGAGCATTGGCGTACTAAGTCAAAGGTCCCGGGTTCGATTCCCGTGTCCAGGTGTCATTTTTCAATTCTCAAAATATGCTATCTAGATGGAGTAATCCTCACTAAAAGCATAAACAATAACTTTGGCGATTTGATTCTTAATATGCAATCCCGTACAATTATAATAATTGTACAAATGGCTGCAATAAGCCAACTACCGAGTCGAAGATGGCTGCGTTATCTGATAGCTCGTGATAATCACACACTTGTAGCCGACGATTTCCGCACGTCCATCATAGACTCTGCCTTAAAATATGAGTGAAGAATGACCCTGGGCACGGGACGGATCCTGAGTAGCTCAGTGGTTATAGCATTGGCGTACTAAGCCAAAGAAGAGAGATGAAATGCTTTTCCCATGTTGTATATACAACAGTAATTGATTCGCAAGATACCAGACTTTAATGAAATAATAATAGAATGATTCATTTCAAACAAAAACCAAAGATTAGATTTTTCTTTCAAACGATTAACTTATTGATACACTAATTCCTAAAGTATATTGTAAGTATAGTGTTCAAGATAGTGTTAAGAACCTATTTATAAATTATACTTTTCGTTTACTAGTGTTTGTGTGTGTGGATTTCACAATGGATAGTTTTCGACTTCGAACCAAATAAGTTACTAGATTTTATAGCTATATAGCTTTTATTAAGTGTAGTTTGTAAGTTAAATACAGGATGATATAAGTTTGTTATAAGGTAAGCTGTTGTCCCCATAATTTAACCATTTTTAAGAGAGCACCCTCCCTTAAGGTTTATTCACAAGCCACCACTGAGAATATGAATACATAAAAGGTAAGTCTATTAAAGCTGTCTTGCAAATTTGGTCTCTATAAATCACTCTATATTTAAAACGTAGCGTCTTTTTCATAAAATAATATAAATCTTAACTCCTTTCATGACACCATGGATTACCGTATTGCGCCTGTGTTTTACATCCAACTTATACACTTCTGTACAAAAAAAACAACTTAAAATTTAAATAACTAAGACATAGTTAAATTTTCTCACGTTATGATAGTTGAAATTAAATAAAAGTGTTAGTAAAAAATTTGACCATCACATAAGAACTTACATTGCTTTATCTCACATATTCATACAAATTAGCGAACGATGTTAAACTGGCACATTGCCTTGAATGTGAGAGTAAGAGAGAAGAACGTTGTTGAAAGTTTATTTCTCCCTTACACAATGGTTTGCAGACGACTTTGAAAATTTCAGCCGTAGATGTCCATCTTATTGTACTCTATAAATCAATGATTCTACCTCAGTCCTCAGCCGCAGTTTTTGTTTATGAAAAACAACTCAAAGTTGTTTTCGGGCTCCTCCTTGGTCAGAACCACTTGATCGATACCACCCGATAACAAAACAGAGCGGAGTCAATTGTGAAAACTAATAAATTTTAGAACTACCAGCAGAATTAAGAAAAATTAAAGGGCTTCCGTATCTTAAACCATTATTAAAATACCGATAATTCCAAAACTAAAATAATAATAATAATAATAATAATAAAACTGACTTTGAATTTAAATACAAATTGTAATATTTTTCCCCCGCCATTGTGGAAACAAAGGTTCCCATTTTTCAAAAATTAGTTTGTTACACACTATTTTTGTAAATTTTTGCAAACATTTAAAATAGGGAATGAAATCTACTAGTTTGCAACGCTTCTTGATTCCAAGCGTAAGATGGCGGTGACATGTTTGTCTTTCGCAAGCCAAGCTTCAAGTTTTTAGCTTATTTTTAACATTAAATATAAAGAAGTCTCACCTACTAGTTTCTATTTTAATTAATAAGTACTAAAACTCAAAAGGAGTTCAAACTAGTTGGCTATTCTGATTTACAAATATATTTTTTTGCGATTCGTTTAACATTTATTTACTCATGAATTACGCTTCTTCTTGATAATTATGTACTAGTTACGAAATACTATTTACATAAACAATATTTAAATTACTTATAACCTCAAAATGAGCCTGTATCGTATCTTAAAATCCGGGTATTTGTTAAAATGCCACAAAATATCTAGACAATTGCACACAAAGTTTAAGTCTACTGTCATCGCTTCATATGAAGGTGTTGAAGTTCACAGCCTAAATGAAACTGATGCAGGAATTTTTATTGTTGGAATGAAAAGGCCGCATGCGAGAAACGCTTTGAGCAGAAAACAAACCTCTGATATGACCGCTGCCCTGGAATCAATTAGATTTGATAGAAGTGTCCGTGTGTTAGTGCTCACTAGTTTGGTTCCTGGTATTTTCTGTGCGGGGGCGGATCTCAAAGAAAGGCTTACACTGTCTATAGATGATACAACTGCATTTGTACCAAAGTTACGCTTTCTTGCAAATGCCATTGACAATTTTCAGGTGCCAGTGATAGCTGCCATCGACGGAGCAGCGTTGGGAGGTGGGCTAGAGCTTGCGTTAGCATGTGACATCAGAGTAGCTGCAAGTAATTCCAAACTAGGCTTGGTTGAAACTAAGCTAGGGATAATTCCCGGTGCAGGCGGTACACAAAGACTCCCTCGAATTGTTGGCCCTGCTGTTGCTAAAGAACTTATCTTCACAGGTAGAATAATGGATGGCGAAGAATCTTGGAACTTGGGTGTTGTCAATCACGTGGTTAAGCAGAACAAAGAAGGTGACGCAGCATTTCAAAAAGCACTCGAGATAGCTCGTGAAATAGTTCCTAATGGACCAGTGGGCGTGAGGATGGCGAAACTTGCGATAAGCAAAGGTTTGGAGGTTGATATTGGATCAGGAAATACAATCGAAGAGGCTTGCTATGCCCAAGTCATTCCCACCAAAGACAGGATAGAAGGATTGAAAGCATTTAGTGAAAAGCGTTCTCCAAGTTATAGTGGGGAGTAAACTTGTGAAGGAAACAAAACATCAGAATTAACTCATGGCTGAATTAATTTACATTTCTTGGTGAAGGAAAGGACTAAAGATGCTTATCCCAAACAAATGTAGTCCTTAACGGCCTATGGGATGAACATCTTTAGTTGCCACGATGACATAATTGGAATCAAAATGTGGAATTAAACTACTCATTACATTGGAATGATTATTGGGGGAGGAGTATTTAAATAAAATAACCAAGGTTGACAAAAGCCTTGCTTTTAAATAAATACAAAAGTCCTTAGGTTAGCCTATACTGAGAAATACTCAATTTATTATGTGGGCTTATTTTAAATGAAATGTGCCAAATAATGTTTAAGGAGGCCTTTCATATTTATTAATTTGGTTTCTGAGACAAAGCTATAAAATGTTCAAAATAAAAAATCATTTTAGTTTTAAGACATAGGCCTAGGAATTGATAAATCAAACTAACACAAATATTATATTATGTATGGTAAACTTTATAGCAAAAGGATGTATATTAAAATTACAGTAGTGAAAAATGACATGGACACAGGTTTCAAACCTGGGATCTTTGGCTTAGTACATAAATGCTTTAACACTGAGCTATCCAAAAACCAACCCGTGTTCAGAGTTATTCTTCACTCTTCTTGTACTTCGTTAATCATGTAAATTTTAATATTGTACGAACTGAAACACAAAGCCAGTGATTGTGGTTTAAATGAACAAGTAGCTCATGAATCCCACACATCCATCAGATTCCGCCTTAAACTATGAGTAAAGAATGACCCTGCAATCATGACAGACCCTGGATAGACAGCTCAGAGTATCTGTACCATAAGATCATTCCATCTAGAATGTATGTTTTTTAGCATATAAGTTTGCGTTTAGCTTTAACAAGTAAGATAGTAAGGTTATATCTTCTTTTTTATTCCCTTCTCCTTATTTTATACACTTTTCTTCTATGATGATATGTTTCGGTGATTTGTCACAATCTTCAAGTCCTATTTGTATTAAAGATGATTGATGAAACATGTCGTTGTCATAGAAGAAAAGTATATAAAATAAGGAGAAGGAAATAAAAAAGAAGATATAACCTTACTATCAATTATTATTACTCTTACCAAAGAAACGAACATTATTAGAAATTTAACAAGTTTGTACGTACTGTCTCTTCCTAAGCTACCCATCTAGCCTATCCACATTCATTTACACTAATGGGGCAGTGATGAGGTAGCCTAGGTAGAATTTAATAGGAAATGTACCAACATTTGAGGGGGTGGAAAAAGGGAAACCAGAGGAATAACCACCCTCAATACACCTAACTGGGATGTTAACCCCTATATTCCCATCAGCAATACAATCATAATATGAAAACAGGGGTGTTGCACGGGAGGGTGGTGGGGGTAGCGGGTTTATCACCATACTCACTCTCAAATATTGGGGAAAAGAGCTTGAAAGTTGGAAATTTTGTGGAAAGTCGAGATCTTGAGTTGGGAAATTCTTTAATTACTCTATAGCACGGTAGGTTCTACTTTGAAAGTTATTTCCTGCAGAATTTTACAAACAAGTTTTAGATTTCTCAACTGCCGATCCCTCTTTAAAAGTTCCCAACTTCATAAATCATCAAACATTGAGAGTAGATATATCCTGTAGTAGATTGTATAGAGGTGTTAGTTAACCTAGTAGGTTAGTAGCGCCGTTGTCGCTGCCTACTAGTTTTAAGGCTTCTACTACTATTAGACTACTAGACACTAATAGACTTAAGGTTAGGCAATGTTTTAAGTTGATCACT
The DNA here is from genome assembly GCA_902151455.1 of Timema bartmani. Taxonomy (NCBI): domain Eukaryota; kingdom Metazoa; phylum Arthropoda; class Insecta; order Phasmatodea; family Timematidae; genus Timema; species Timema bartmani. Next base: position 33,247 of record CABFWB010005047.1, read on the forward strand.
TGATAAAGCCTGCAGTTCTTACAAGCCGTACCTTGTTAGTTTTCCTACATGCAATGATGGTAAATGTCGAAATAACACTTGTAACTTGAAAAAATACATCATTAACCAAAAAAACTTTAAAAATAAAGTTGCCTAAAACCTCGATTCACCTAAAAATTTTACAATTTTCCTGAGGGAGAACCGCCTGGGCACCCTATTATTAGGGGAGAAGGGGGTCCCATACCCTCCAGAGCTCTTGGTGTTCTTAACGTTGCCCTTGACGCCTGGGACATTTTTCAATTTCAGAACACTTAGAGTTGGTAAATTCCCTCTCTCATTCCCTCAAAATATATTTTGTGCTACGCCCCTGCGTGAGAGTGACGCTTTAAGAGACCACGCATGCTACCACCGATACAGGACATTTAATTATATATTAGATATACATTTTTTTCCCATGTATCGGTACAAAGTTATCAATGAATAGTTTAATGTTCTTTTATGTGTACTAATATGTGTGTTTCTGTATCTGGTTTAAAAGATCCCAGATCGTTACAAGATACATATCATTTGGCAACAAGTACATGGCATGTTTAATATATTATATTGACATATATTTTATATTGAACAGTACAGTGTAAAATGACTAGTTCTTTTATTCTATAATGAGCTGTTAATTGGAAGATGTAATTTCTGTTAGTAAATACAGCTTATTTTTGTTGTTGGAATTATTATACCTCTACATCGTTTACAATTGGTAACCTCCATGGACTTTTTAAAACGGCATGAACTTTTGCATAGCCTATATTTTTATTGGGCTCTCGTGATGTTTTATAATGATATTTATATTGAACAAAATAAAAATGTAATTTTTGATTAAAATTTGCAACTTTTTATCAAAAAAACTGATTTAATAATTTTTCTTTAGATTTTAAATTACCCTTACACAAACAGCCACGCTATAGAAAGGCCACAGAGATAAAATATTAGGGATGAAGCATCAGGATGGATTAAAACTAAGTCTCCCCAAACCTTCAACTGGACTGTTTGGAAAAATACTTACTAAAGGCTTACAAACTATTGTAAGTTAACAAAACAAATCAAAGTGATAAAACTGACATGAATGCCTATTGTGTGGGAAATATTATTATTTTGGTCTTTCGCTTCCCATACTTTGTAGCAATTTTTATTTTGCTTTGTTGGGTAATAATAAGGAAGTTGAAAGAAATGCAGAAATTTTTTTGAGGCTAGTAATGAAATAGGCTTGGAAGTGAACGCTGAAAAGACTGTATATAATTGTAATGGGTGATTTTAACAAATACTTAGAAGAAACCATGAAACCTTGCAATTACTTACTATTTTCTTCATAAAATGACACCATGCCACTTAAACACAACACATCTTAATGCCACCTCACATACGTGGATTTATCATATTGTATTTACTTCAAACTCTAATAAAGTGATCTCATTAGGACAGATCACGGTCCCTGTAATCTCACATCAAGATCTTGTTTACCTACCTTACTTAATGTGTATGGCTAAAATCAAACCTAAGGTCAATTCATATCGTGACATTGAATCTATTGATACAGAAAATCTGAAAACCGAAGCGCAATCCATGCCCTGATATCTGGTTAGCACTAAATTAAATGATTCTTGAATTGTACAATAAACATGCACCAGTAGTTACTCAACATCTTGGTAGACTACCTGTAACCTGAATGAAATTAGGTCGTTAGGCAACTAATGTGCCGCGAGATGTTTAGGAAAGGTAGAAAAAAATCGAGAAAAAAATTTAGACATATAATAAAGTTATTGCAGTACATTTTAGAACTTCTGTATAGTTTTCTTAGAAGGCAGGTAAGAAAGAAAAGAAAAACCTGTAAAGCTACAATGGTAAAATTCCAAGAACTTTCTTCCCTATTATTCCCAAAATATATCTGCAATGTACTTTTACCACCCCCACCTTTAATCCTTGTAAAACCAACGTTTTCAGTCTTCAGTCAGCTGCTGTTCGGATCATGTGCTATTCCTTGTGAATTTTTATTAATGCAATTTTGTTTGTTATTTCTATTTTGACATTTTTATTTTTGTTTTATTTTTAGAGCCCATTAGACATGGACAAATTTCTAATTAAAAAACGTAGGTTAGGCGAAGACAATAAGTCAATAGTTCTAGTAGTATCACACATACTAGTCCAGTGAGTGTTAGTTCTAAAAACGCTGTGCGCCAATATAATGAAGACTATTTATCCTTCGGATTCATTTCATCTGAAGAAGAGTACTCACGTCCTGAATGTGTTGTGTGTGGTGAAAAACCAGCAAACCAAGCTATGGTTCCAAATAAGCTGAAAATACACCTTTACACAAAGCACTCACATTCATGCGAGAAACCAATCAGATATTTTAAAAGGCTTAAAGATGATAAATCATGCCAGACTGAACACTTGACTAAAATCACCAGTATTTCTGACAATGTTTAAAAAGCAAGCTATGTCGTTGCCAAAATTGTGGCAAAAAACATTAAATCTCATACAAACTGAGTCAGTAATTTTACCTGCATGCTGTAAAATATTTAATATTTTATTTGGCGAGGAATATGAAAAATTAATCTTTTAAACCCCAAGGTCATATAACACTTATTCAGCGTATATACAATACATGTCTCAAGACATTGAGTCACAAGTTATATCACTATTAGAGATGCCTATGTTTTTGCCATTCAGTTGGATGAGTCAACTGACATCATTGGACATCAGCTCCTAGCGTTCAGAAGGATTGTGTGTAATGGAGATATATTTGAACAATTTTTATTTTGCAAACCCCTTCCAGAAACCACAAAGGGCCAAGACTTTTTGATGTTGTCACCAATTATTTTAGTTTCCATGATTTGTCATGGAAATCATGCATTAGTATTTGCACGGACGGTGCTCCCTCTATGTCGGGCCACCTGAAAGGATTCATTGCATTGGCCAAGCAATTGTTTTTACACATTGTTTCCTGCATAGAGAGGCCCTAATTTCCAAATAATTAGTACCTGAGCTCCAAAAAGTGCTCGATGAGATGATTAAAATGGTGAACTACATCAAGAGTAGGCCATTAAAATTTAGGTTGTTTTCGGCACTGTGTTCTGCCATGGAAGCTGATCACACACAACTCCTATTGCACACGGAAGTGAGGTGGCTATCTCGAGGGCGGGTACTTTCAAGGGTCTATGAGTCTAGGGAAGCGCTTCTAGTTTTTTCACATCTGAAGAGTCTGAGATAGCTGACTTGCTTAGTGATGAGACCTGGTGCAATAAAGTTGCTTTCCCAAGCCTCAAATGTTCTTAACAAGAGTATGCAGGGAAAGAATGAAAATGTTCTTACTTGCACAGACAAAATTACTCTTTCAAGGAAAAACTAACACTGTGGGGAGCCAGAATCAAAAAAGGGAACAAAGTTGAAATGTTTGAGCTAACAAAAAGTTGCAAACTGAATAAAATTCTTATTGATTTAATTTTACAAAGTTTTTCACTCCTGGGTAAAAACAATGAAAAGTATTTTCCATCACTTGATGTTACTTCCTTGGACTGGGTGAGAGATCAGTTTGTGTTAAGTGCTTTAGGGTCAACAGAATTAACTGTTGCAGAAGATAAGCTGACAGAAATAAGAAACAACAGAGAACTGAAACTTAAGCACTCTGCAACAGATTTGGTCTCATTCTGGTTGTTTCTTTGACCAGACCGGAGTACCCCATCGTTACAAAGAAAGTGATTGAAGCACTCCTTCCTTTCTAAATTTCATATTTGTGTGAAGCTGGTTTCTCTGCTATGAGCACAATAAAGAGCAAGAACAGGTCGCGGCTTCAAACACTGGATGAGGACTTGAGATTATGCTTGTCAACCATCCGACCTCGGACATCATGAGGCATCACCAAGCACAGGTTTCCCACTGGTATTTTGATGTAAGCAAATACTTTTCATTTATACTCATGTTTATATTTCCAAAAAATCTTACCCTCTTTAAATTTATTATATAAATAGAAAACATTATTGTAGCAATACGATGTTTCCTTATACAGCAAACTATTTTAGTAAAAGCAGGGTTTTTTCATTATTTCATTGAGACAACATATGATTTGTGATAATGATGGAAGGGACACTTTTTTGAGGCCAATAGAATACATCATAGGATTTTTTTTTTATAAATTACTTCTTTTTCAGTTATATCTAATTTAAATAGTTGGGATGGTAAAAATACTAACATAAATGTCAAAAATAAGTCTTTTGAAAATCACGACTAACATTAATACTTTTTTTGAATTATAAATCTCTCTTTAAAAAAACTTATGATGTGCCGTGGCAGTTTAAGTATCTTGTGCCATGAGTTTAAAAAGTTCAAAAGTCGCTGCATTAGGTTATTGATGAGGAGCCGTGACCAAGCATATGTGAAATTTAAACAAGAAGTGAAAATCAATCCACTCACAAACAACACACATTTTGAGGAGTATAAACATCTATGTAATAAATGTATCTAAACTGTTAGGAAAGCTTAAATTCAATTTTCCCTTTCACTTTCAAATACTAGCTCAGCGCCTAAAAAACTATGGAAGAAACTACGCAGGGTGAGAGTGAGTCACATGTACACCATCCAAACCCACCCATGTGCACATCACCCCTAGTAAACTCAATCAAGAGTTTCTTTGTCTTACTACTGTAACTTACAAGAATACAAACAATAAACAACATTTGTGCCTCCATTGTATATAGATAATTATAATAATGACTATAATAATCACATCACTTTTTACTTTGCGCACTTGACTCATGAGGTAAATAAAAGCGAAAGCTCAGGGTAGAGACAAAATTTCAATATTGTTAAAACAAACAGAAAGGACTTGCAAAAGATTTAAATGAATTTATACCTATAAGTATACTTCTGTCCCTTTCTGAGGCACTAGAATTCGTAGTACATCAACAAATTTACTGACAAATTAACAAACACAACTTGTTAACTGCTTATCAATCAGGTTTCAGAACACCACATAATAAATACATGAACCACATACATAAAATGTCACAGATGAAATTAGATCAGCCATGTATAAGTGCGAGTTAACATTTCTTACACTATTAGATTTTTCAAAAGCTTTTAATACTGTGGATATTAATATTTTAGGAGCAAAATTGTATGTATTTTTTAATTTTCCACCAGGCAGTGTACAGTGGATGTGATCATATTTGCATGGCCGCCAGCAAAGTGTTAGTAGGTAACAGGTTCCCAGCATGATGCTACCTGCTTAGGTGGCCGCATGGTCTAACATGCTACTCTCGTGTTAGACTAGATTGCCGAAGATAGGGAGATCAGGATTTAATCCCGGTCAGGTGCACTAAGGGTGGAATTTTCCTAAATGGGTTTCCACTCTCCCTCTGTGCAAATGTGGATGCACTTCCTCTAAATTAAACCTTCTTAATCCATAACTCAGTAGCATATTAACAAATAATGAGGTGTGGTGCTAAAAATAATACACCCCTTTCCGGTCCAGTGGTTTCAGTGTGAAATCACGTTTTCATTCATTGACGTTGCTCAAACGACCCACTCTACTCGCAGCAGGGATATCCTGTTTGTTCATGTCTTGATGCCAATTTTAGTTAGTTTAAATGTCATATACAGTAGCATCTAGCACGTGATATCTTTATTGTTAACTGTTTCCCGCCTGTGGTCAGGTAGGTCAGTTTAGTAAGATGCCTCCATCTTCCTCTGTCCTTCAACGTGATATAGTATTATTTGTTATTGTGCAGCTATGACTGTATCTGTAGAAAAGGAGGTATGCTCTTGTTTGTATATAGTTGAATTCTATTCTAGTTTTTTAATAATCTTTACTCATCATTTGGTGTGTTTTTTATAAATGAATGTGAGTGGTTTCAGTATGAAACCACTGAGGCTTAGAACATTTATATTCATTATTTTATCAGCACATATTTTTCTTTGTAAAAGGTTGAAATAAATGGCTGGTAGAAGTTCCTCAAGAGAGAGTAGAGGATTTAAAGGAAATTAACTAAATAGCTTCTTGATGAAATACCTTGTGATAATAATACAAAAGATTTGGACAATAATAGCAAGGTTTATGAGAAAATAATGTCTGAACCACTGACTTACGTTCAGAATCATTCTGACTTTGATGAAAATGTATGTGCAGCACCAGAGCAGAGTATAAGTGACCCCGATAATAATTATAATGATGCAGGAATGAAACTGTTTTAAGGGTTAGAAGGGTGCTTTTACACATGACAAGGGAATTTTCACAAGAAACTGGGCCGTATAGTCCTTTTGAAAAAGATAAGCCTACTGAAATATTTGGCTGCTTATTTGATGATAATCCTATTGAGAGCATAGTTTTTCAAACTAATTTGAACGCTACCCAGAAGCTTGGAGGTTTGAATGGTTTCAAACTGATGGGGAAGAAATTAAACCGTTTATTGATATCAATCTCTTGATGAGCATAAAGAAATCTCCATCTTACAGGAACTATTGGTCTCTTGACCCATATCACCAAGACTAATATATTTCTTCTATTATGTCTAGGAACAGATTTTCATGGTTGCTCAGTCACATTCACATACATAACAATAATGAACACCCCAAGAAAGGGGAAGAAGGCTTTGACCAATTGTACAAGGTTCCTACATTATTGGACTATTTGAGTAGAACTTACTTTCAATGCTACAAACCTTCAGCAATGCTATCTGTGGATGAATCTATGATAAGATTCAAATGATGTTCAAGTAAAAAGCAGTTTATTCCTCAGATGCTCATAAAGTACGGATACAAGGTTAGTGTTCAGCAAACGATAATGGGTATGTTTCAAAATTTGAACTACACACAGGGAAAATTGGACAAACTACAGAAAAGTGCCTGTGTTCCGAAGTAGTCAAAACACTTTCCACAGACCTAGTTGGAAAACACCATCAAGTATACTTTGACAACTATCTTACTTTCGTACCCCTTATGCTTGATCTAAGGCAACAGGACATATAAAGCATATAAACCGAACAAGTAGTCAGACACGGTGCTAAAAATAAAAGGACATATATGCCTGTGGGACAGTAAGGAGGGGAAGAGTTGGAATTTCTAAGGATTTTAATGACAAGAGCATGTCACATGGAGAGTTCCAGTTCTAGTGCAGCAGCCAAGGTATTGTAGAAATAGTTTGGAAGGTTAGGAAGGGAGTTAACTTCCTTTACAACTTCAGCAATGTCTCAAACATATCTTTGGCAACACGCAACAACAAAGATGGTTCTTGAGCAGAAATTACATGCCCTGCTATTGTAAAAGATTACAATGCCAACATGGGATTTGAAGATAAAGCAAACATGTCAAAATCAACCTACGAGATTGAGAGAAAAAGTAGGAAGTGGTGGTACAGGATTTTTTGGTACTTCCTGGATGCAATTTCCCCCGCCCCCCTTAGCCCTTGCAATTACATCTTCTGTAGGCCCGCCCTTCCGAAAGCCATCATTCCTACCCGCTCGCTATGTCTCAATATCCTCTCACACGGAACCTTCTCTTGAAGTTTCCTGCACATATTCAGCAGGCAGATTGGCCGGTATGACTTTGGGAGTTGCAGGTCCTTGTCCTCTCCCTTACTTAGCACTATTACCTCACTCTGTTTCAAGATGTTATGGATCCTACCTTGAGCGAGGCATTCATTTATGAGTAATGCAAAGAAAGGAGACATTTTCACTTTTGTTTGCTGTAGCACTTCAGCCATTATTCCACCTAGACCTGGCGCTTTCTTTTACCTTAAGGAATCTATGAGCCTACTCATCTCTTCCATTGGCACAGGTTCTGCATTCATATTTTGTTCATACTCTACATCCAGCACTCTTCTCAGTTCTATCTGTTGCAAAGTTTCACCCTCCAGTTGATCATCAGGGAGCAGGGCTTCCGTCAGGAGCTCAGCGGCGTCTTACCAGCAGGTCATTGTAGTTACGTTTGATCCTCTTAACGTTGACAGGGTTTATGGTGGTCTTATTTTACCCGAAGCTATTTTGTAAAAGATTCCCCACGGGTTTGTTGCTAATTCCGCCTTGAGAAATTCCTCCCAGCTATCCTATTTTACTGCTTCTATACTTGTTTCATATTCAGCTTTCTTGTTCCTATAGATGGTCAACAATAGATGTCTACCTACAGGATCATCACACCTTTGGTATCTTCTTCTCGCCTTCCTAGTTTCCCCCTGTAGTCTATGCAGTCGGTCATTCCAGGGTCTGTTCCCTACCTTCTTGTATTCCTTCTGAATAGGTGTGGCCCTCCTCATGGCCTCCTGCAGAGCCCAAGTCAGATCCTTTGCCTTATGATTTATATTATCACCTCCCTCAGCTTATCTCAGTCTGCGTGACGCAAATCATATTTCTGTTGTGTGCGCTTATCCATCTGATTATTGTTCGCCGCAGTGGTCAGCTCGAAGACTATCAAATTGTGGTCACATATTGTTGCATTTTCCACCACTCTCCAACCATTAATCAGCTCCACTGCCTCGAGGTTACATAGGGTAACGTCAATGTTGGTAGATGCTCCGGCCCTCCCCGCATAAGTTGGTGGGTTATCTGGCTGGTTTACCATCTCGAGTCTTAGGGAGCCAATCAGCTCTTTGAGTGTAGCTCCTCTACTATCTGGTCTTGGGTAGTGATGCTTCCTATCTTTCCTTCTGTCTCTCTCGCTATACCACATTGGATATTTGGCATTTGCATCAGCAGTGCATAGAGTAGGTGTTCCATTATATAGAGTAAAAGCCATCTCCAGTTTTTCCAGGTAGGGTTCTATAGGATCCCTATATTGAAAATACATGTTTACTAGTATGCACCTACTCGCATGTTTCCTTATCTCCACACATGTCATATGTTCATCGTTCATCTGATTTATTTTAGTAGTTGTCACACCATTCTCAAACAAGATAATTGCGCTCATAGATTTATTACCTGTGGAAGTTACCCTAGTTATTACAGGCATATGTGGGATATTCCCTCTCATTGAATACGGTTCTTGCACGCACACAACATCTGTGAGCCTGCATATCTCATGGAGCACAGTCACACTTCTCATCGCATTTATATGACCAATCCTTAACTTACTTTCTTCGGTCATTAAGCGTTATAGGTGTGAACATTACACCTTGGCCAAACTTACTTGTGATCAAAAGCAGTGCAGCCGTGCACCAACACAAACTGTTGGTATAAGTCCTCCAGGTCAAATTTCTCCTGTCTCCTCTCAAACATCTTTTCCACTTTTCTACGCAGGCTGGCATTCTCCGTCAGGAGAGTGGCTGTCTTCAATTGCATTCGGTCCAGAACCTCGAGAGTAGGGAACGTTATTGTCTTGCCTTTATCATGTCCTGTTCTCACAATGTGACGTGGGGCACGATGCAGATCATGCTCTTCCTCCAGTCTTGATAGTTGGAGGGTCTCTTCAAAATATTGATATAGCTTTGTTATTTCCCCACTTGTTGTCTCATTTTCCCCCAACCCCGTTGGTCCCGCCTGTGAGCACTTCGTGGCTGGGACTGTCAGGTTACCTTGATCATTTTCCGACGATTTTACCCAGCCATCAGCTCGGCTTTTCTGTCTCTCATTTCCAAACCCCAACCCCTTCCTCCATTTCTTCCAAGTCGAGTTTCCTATTTTTTTCCCCCCGCTCCCAGCATCCTCAGTCCACCCTCGTTGCAGCTCTGTATCAGAACCCTGTATTCGTTCTTTTTCTACATCTGTCTACGTTACAACTGTACGTATTTCTTTCTTGTCACTACGTACTCCTTTTTGCATCTTATTTGTTCTAACTATTCCCACTTTCCTAGCCTCATCACAGACGACTTCAATAGAATCAACAAGAACTGTATTAATAGATGCATTGTGTATCTGAGATATGATGGTGGCCAACGCAGCTGCATAGTCACCCGTTGAACCAAACTTGCCGTTCCAAAACTCATTTCCCGGCCAACTATTCCTGTCCCACGCAGATAATCCCCATTATTTATTTGCATTTGGTAGGGTGCTCGCCTTGATGATTTGATTACAATACCTGTGTTTTGATATAGTTCCTCGATATCTTGAAATAACTTTTCTACCCCTTCTATCCACAGGAAATCGACCTTCGCGAGCCTTCCTCCACGTTTGGAAAATATTTCCGTTGTACTCAGTAAACTCCCCCTCAGTGTCTCATAGAAAATATCATTCTGAAAATCAGACCCTCTCCATATTCCTAGACCAAACCCCACAATCTGCAAGTGAACCACTTTACCCATATCTTTTGATACCTGATATGCCTCATGGAATAGTGTCTCAAAGAGAATCTGCATCCTTTTCTTGTAAGCCGCCCTATAGATTCCCTGTCCTTTCTTTGCAGGGAAGATCTTTTCCGACTCTGCTGTCCCTCCCTGGAAGTATTTCCTTATTAAGTGGAATACCAGCAAATCATCTTCATTAGGACATTCCTCAGCTCCATAACTATATTTACACCGTTTCACTAACAATCTTCTAACAAAATCCTCCAATGTCATTCCTATGTACAATTTCTTTAGCTTTTCTGGCCCATCTTCCCTCATAAACAGTAAGAAGGCTAAGATAAATTTATATGTCCATGTGTGTATTATTACTTTAGAAGTAACTAAAATCTTCGCCACTTCATCCTTTCTTATTCCTCCGCTCCTCAGTAATAATCCAGTGTCCACTGTAGGCATGGGAACCTTACACCTTTCAATATTTTCTAGAAACTCATCTAGTCGGGCATCTTCTTTGGCTTCATCATCTCCTAAACTACTCCATTTATGTCTATAGGAGCTACTCCTACTTTCTCCGTTCTAGCACTACACAGCTCAGTTGTCCTATCTTGATCATTAGTATTGGTCTTTGTTCTATGTATTTTCTCCCTGAACAATTCAGCCCTCTTCTTGTTTCTTCTTAACTTAGATGGAGTCTTGATCTTCTTCTGCTTCTCATTATTTTGTTCTTTGCCATTTAACTCTTTAATTTCCTTTAGCCCCACGATCTGACTTACCATATCAACATCCATAGTCAGTCTGTTCTTGGAGCCTTTTAACTAGCATCTGATATGTTAAGCATTCCCTGGTGTTTGGGTTTTTATATTTGGTTTTTGCTCCTCCTTTATTCCTATTGGTACATGGGATACATTTCAATTCCATCGCTTTGCAATCTTTTTGTACATGGCCCGTTTCTCCACAAGCTCCACATATGTCTTGTTCTTTCCTACAGTTTTTCTTTATATGACCAAGAACCCTGCATTGATGGCAACGAGTTAGAACCAAGTAATCTTTGATTGACACCGATCTAAAACCTCATCCTCAACTCCTAAGCAGAAGGGGCTACAAAAACCTCAAAATAGATTCAAGACCTAGAGTGCTCCGGAGACAGGGTATGACAAAGCAGCTCATATGCCGGAGGGAGGACCATCTCGTAGATGTACACAGTCCAGTACAGCTAAGGAGCCTCATAGAACAAGAGTGCTGTGTGAAACTTGCAATGTGGGACTTTACATGTCCAAAATAAAGATATGCTTTGCAAAATTACCTAAGAGGATGTGGAAATGTATTCCCTCACAGAAGCACAGTGGTTTTACTGTACCTACCTAAAAAATGTAACAATGGTAGAAACATTTTATAGTTCCAAATTAATGTGTATGCTTTTTATGTGATTAAAGCTAGATTTTTAAAAGAATTGCATTTAAATTTTCAAATTTTAATTTCCTGGGCCACAAAGGATTAATATCAAACAATCTAACTAACCTATAAAAACTAATTCAAAAAAAGAAAATACCAAAATGTTGTAAAACAAACTATTAACAAGAAACTGTTTGTCTGCTATTAATAACAAATACAGCAAGAAGTAAACAAGATGCTATGAACTATGGGTAATATCATATTTCTAATGATAATAAATATGGTAGAATTGAAAAAAAACCTGTAAAAACTCGTTGCCATGTCTGTGATCTTCCTGTCACGAGCTGAAGCTCCGAACAAATTACTGTTTTATTAAATTGCCCAAAATCAGATCACAAAGTGTAGTTGGCAACACAAGCTGCCGTGCACTCAGAATATTCCTACTGATGTTAACTTAATCAGCTAGAAGGACCCACTTGAGTGGCCACATGGTCTAACACACTACTCTCATGTTGGACTAGACTGTCAAAGGCAGGGAGATTGGGGTTTGAATCTCAACCTTCCTCATTCTTAACTCATTTGTGTAGTTAGTATAAGACTCGGTAAAAATAAATCTAGGAGTATGATTTAAACTATGAATCTGAGACAAAATGTCATATATTTTTACATAAATAAGCAGGAAATTCAAGCCAAATGTAGAAATAAATACAATGGTCACAAAATCTACTTAAATACATTTTAAAGTAAAATAAAATACTTTTATTAAAGTTGCATAGTAGTAGTAATAAACATTTTCAAACTTAATAAAAATACATAATTTTAACTATTCAGAATATTGTTATCAATTCAGCCAACAGTTTAAATAAAGGTTTAAAAAAAGTTCACATCAAATAAATAAAAATATAGATTAAAAGATCATATTTATAATTCATAGTAAATATTCATTATTTTTTATCCAATAAATAAATAACAGATGTAAAGAAAATAATTTTTCTTGTTCATATTTATCTTATTCATCTTATTAATCCATGGAAACCAAACTTTCTGTGTAATTAATGGTTAAGAGCAGTAAAAATAAACAATACTTATTTCCTTGCCATATCCAATGGTTATCAATTCTATTAACTTTATATGATATAGGTTAACACCAATTTCATACTGACTTATTGATTGTTGTATGTTTTTGTTAAAATGTATATATTTTTTATACTTATTATATATTTTAAATAAGTATTACAAACATAATAAATATAAATTAAAACATGATTTTCTTACACCAAACTGAAAGAAAAAGTGTTGAAACTAACAAATATATCACACAATTCCATAGCTCACATTTTAATATAACTCATGGGGAAAAAACTGGTTATAATAAAATTCTATCGTATGGAATATTTTTTTCTTTGTTACCATTATTATTAAAAATAAACCGTTAGGAATACAAACCTACCAATTAAAAAAATTATTCTAACCAGTAATTAACTGATTGGACTTTAAAAACTAAAATAGAGTGAGTAAATTGTATTGTTTGATTTGTTTCGCTTGGAGTTATTTTTGACACTGACTTCAATCTTAAGTTATTTACTTTCGCTCGACCCCTTGAAAAGAGAAGTATTGTGATCATCAAAAACATAGAACTCGAGACGTTTAATGAGCCCTTGAAATCAAAAAACGTGATTTTTTTGCGATGCCATCTCTCTGTATCTCGGACCATTTTGCTAATCGAGCTAAAACTTGATATCTAAGGTTTTTATATGAGGTTTTTGGAATTAGATATAGAGGGTGTATTTTAAATGGTTTCAAATATTCTAAAGGCGTATTCCCATCCACCAAACATTTAGAAAAGTCCATATAAACATGGGTTTAAAAACGTTTAGTTTCTGAGGTAGTAGGAATTTTTGTTTTATTCAACTAATTAACAATCCAACAGAAGTAATGCAACTAAACAAGACAAAGTTTAACAGAAACAAACATAAAAATAAGAAGACAAAACATTTTGTTACAAAAACTGAAAAACTGTTCAAAATGGTGTCTATGTATATTCTGAGCCTGCGTTCCATACTTTGTCATACGCTGTTGAGTACACTTGAGGTGTTAAATATTTTCTCACATCGATTTACGATGCGGCCTATTAAAACCTTGACATTAACTGCAGAAGTTGTGTCAACAGTGTACTTTACTGCCTCCATAGATAAAAATCCATTGGGTTCGAATTTGGTGATTGGGCAGGCCTTTCAATGAATCTCCCAAGACCAATCATTCTTTGAGAAAAACTTTTAATAACCCTAGACCCATGCTTATATGGACTTTTCTTAGTGTTTGGTGGATGGGAATATGTACACCCCTAGAATATTTGACACAGAAAACATCCTGTACAACCCTAAAAATAAGGGTAGTTGAGTGAAGGGTAAGAAGAGAAAAAAATCTATTTTGTAAATCCGCTCTAACAATTTTGATTACATTTTGTATCTAGACACTGTTTAACATTTCAAACAAAATGGCCATTTTCATTTTCCCAGGAAAATGACTTTAAGGGCACTTTAGAGAAGCAGAAATTTCCAATTTTGATCAAATATATGCAACTATTTGAGATATAAATTAACTTATCACTCTATAAAGTTGTATAACTGTTAAAATTAAAAATATTTTAATCTGGAATATACTTTTATAAAATTAATAGTTTCTGAGATATTATTACATTTAAGTTCTTTGGTGTTTCTGAAATAGTGAATATTATTTCATTTTAAAATTTTTATAAGTTTTGAGTAAATGTCTCTATTTTAAGATTAAAGAGATAGAAAGTCTGTGCGCTGCACCGTAATCCAACACTTAAATTACCAACATAAGACTTCTTTGATTTTATGCACCACAGAAGAACTAAAAAAAACTTTTGTTATTTATAAATTAATAGATATAAATTTGTTAGGTTGTTCATTTAAGAATCAAAACCAATTTAGGTTCCATAAAAGTTGATCCATGTTTTTTACTATAGTTAGATTTAAAATCTACTTTCTTAATTAATACAATGATTCACATAAAGGTTGAATAAAATAGTTTATAACCTTCCAAGTTAAAATTTTGCTTAAATCATTTATTTAGTTTTAAAATAAGCTAATTTATTTTTGAAATAAATTGCAAGTTTGAGAGAGATGCCCATTTAACATGGTTATGATGGTGATCAAAAGGTTTAAGGGTAGAACCAAGAGTCAAGAACCGGCGTAATTAACTGGCATAGAAACCGCTAACATTTTAAAACCAACCCAGGACTCTGAGACGTAATTGTACAGTAAATATTTTTTTTTAATTTACTTTCTAAAAAATGTTTACGTGTTTCCTCCGACAGGAAATTAAACAAATAATTGTCCTGGCCAGAATTCTAAGTTGTACAACTGTTACAACTTGAATAGTTCTTCAAGCTGTTTTCTAGTGTCTTCTGGACTTGTCACTGTGTGTCCAATTGTTCTTGGATCATTGTAGATCGTATGGTCATTGCCTCCTGGGCTGGTTTTGTCACCAAAGAAGTGAATTTCATCAAACTGTTCATTGTGAACATGTCTCAGACAGTAAGTCTTGTCCCATCCTTTGGGGTACACATCAAAGCTAATTTGACCACCTGCAATTTCACAAATAAAAAGCAGGATTATTTTGTTATAAATTATAATGTGTAGACCTACTTTTACTATTGTGACCTGGTGGTCTAGGGGTAAGGTGTCAGTCGGACTTCTGTGCTGGGGGTCCGGGTTTCATTCCTCAGTCCCGGCACAGTTTATCTGATTGCCAAACCCTTCCTTCACCTCTGACAAGACGTGTATTAATCACAACTTGTGAATTTAATAGTTCATTGTAAACGGGGGAAGGAGGAGAGGTGGCTGGAGTAGCAATCTCCCCTCCTATCCCTCAATATAATCACCAGTTTTAATTTACTCAATATTTTAGCATAGCGTCTTACCACCCTTTTGGTTTATATACACATGTAATAGTTACAATAATTTTTTAAGAGATGAGGAAGGTTGAATTTAGAGGAAGTGTACCCACATTTGTGTGAAAGGAGACTGGGAAACTTTTTTTTAATCATGCTCAGTACACCTGATCAAGATTTGAACCTTGATCACCCCGTAATATCAAATCCAGTCAATTTTATGACCACAAAATGTAATTTAACTATTTTAGTTATTTTTTTTATGTAAACCCTAATTTGTGATGGAAATAACCACAGAAAATAAACATAATTGTGAATTTTAATTATTATTTTTTTTGGCGAAGCTTTGTAATTGTCAAATCCAGAATTTCACTTTTGAATCAAACCAGAGCGAATGAATATAAGAAGTCAAGTCGAAATTTTTGAAGCTTTGCACACTCCTATAAGTTATTAATACAATATTAATTCTTCAACATCATAATATTACTTTAGCATTTATTTGATGAAACGCTTAAGACATTAGAAATACACCACAATACTGACAATATTAACTATTTTTAAAATATAGAGGTCATTGATAGTGTTAGATGAGCAGTTATAACTCTTAAATAAATATATACTGTGTACACACACACACATATATATATATATATATATATATACTGTGATTACATAATTATATAAGATGCTGTTATATATATAAAATCACAGCATATTATATATATATATATATATATATATACATATTTATAGGGTGAGGCCAAAACAATTGGACGATTAGTAGCTTGAAAACAATTTAATGGAAAAGTAAATATTCACTAGCTAAATAAAAACAAACTATATACCACAGTTTCTCACATTATGAAGATACTGTCACTCAGGTGAGCTCCATTGGACGTCAGACAAACTTCATGACATAGTTCATCACTTTCCTCAGCATGGATCGTCTAATTGTTTCAGTTACACCCTGTATATCATTTTACCTCACTATAGTGAAATAGTGGCCTAAGAAAAAGAAATCAATTGACTCAACCAAAATACAACCTTTCCTGCTTACCTATACTGAACTCCAAACCCAAGTCGGGAAATTTTGCCTGCAAACTTTTGACAAACTTTTCCCGTATTTTGTTTTCCTTGTCAAACAGCTCAAACTCCTCCCGCTCGTCTTGACTGCAGCTGCGGCCAACTGGTGACACATTGATCAAACCAGTGCGGAATTCGATGAAGGTTCCTCTTTTACAAGGCAGGGTTATGTTGGACATGTATTTCAGGGCATAGTTAATGAAGACCTGGAGTTTATTCTCGCCGATATAGTCCTGGATATTCTGCGTAGCAACACAACATACAGATATAATGTTATGGTTCTTGACGCTCTGAGCAACAGGTTAATGCATCACAATCCTACTTGTTGAATGATAATGATATATATAGTTGCATTTTTACTTTCTCTCTATCTTACAGGTAGAGAAAGTATTGTGATCGTCAAAAAAATCGAACTCGAGATTTTGATG
>CABFWB010005048.1:6918-25847 GCA_902151455.1 Timema bartmani
TACAACTTCCAAGAGGCTGTGGGAAATCGATCCTACCCCACGACGCGGCGCTAGAAGCTTTTAGCGGGCGTCTGAGTCCCCGCTCGCTCGAGGCAAATAGAGGGTTAAGGGAGTGATGTGGGGGGGAAGGATCCTATTCCCATCCTTCTTCTTCTTCTTCTTTACCTTCCAACCCTCCCTAGAACCTACCCTATCCTCACACACTCTCCCATCTCTCTCTCTCTCTCTCTCTCCTATTTCCTCGCTAAAAGCAGGCCAGTAAAACTGACGGAGCGTTATCTGAATCTGGGTTTCTTATTCACAAACCTATTTTCAGAGAACGTTTTGAAAGAATGTAGCCCCCAAAAACTCGGTGTAAGCCCAGAACGTGGTGTCTAGCCCCAAAACGTGGTGTATACCTAAAAGTGGTGTAGTCCCAAATCTTGGGGTGGACCCAAAACGTGGTGTACCCCCAAATCATCTTGTAAACCCAGAACTGGGTTGATTACCAACACTCAATGTAGCACTAAAACGTGGTGTAGTACCAAAACGTGGTGTAGTGCCATAACGTGGTGTAGTACCAAAACGTGGTGTAGTACCAAAACGTGGTGTAGTGCCATAACGTGGTGTAGTACCAAAACGTAATGTAGTAGGAAGGGACTTTTGGAAAAAGGCAAATTTGTTTTTGCGGTCAAATTTGATAGCTTTTGCTTTTTCCATTTGTAATATTTTATAAGTATCGATAGTATTATATATCAAAATTGATAGCTGCAGATCATATGACTTGATGTATGAATACATTAAAGTATATCTAATAACTTTTCTAGATGTCAGATAGGCCCTCCCCATAAAAATTGGCTATATATATATTTATTTTTTTTGTCACCGCATTCCACTAATTCTTGGGGTATTTTCATTATGTAAGCCTACTAATTACATTAATGTGTTAAGGATGAGAAAGGTTGAATTTATAGGAAATGTAACCGCATTTATGGGAAGGTGGGGGTGGAAAACCATTTTATGCAACAACAACAACAACAAAAAATCCATCTAAGTACACCCGACGGGATTTAAACTCTGATCACCCCGTCCTTGATAGTACAGTCTATTACGAGAGTAACGCCTAAGCTCATTGCGTGGGGATGGTACACATGATATCACTCACTTAAGTTTTTTTTTTCCAAAACCAAATATTAGTATTGTATAAAATATTCTACGTAGTGAAATAAATGGTATTGTACACCGCACAGACTTTCTCCCGATTTATCTTAAAATAGACCTTTACTAAAAAAACTCCTAAGATTTGTGAAACGAATTAATAGGTCTATATATTATTGTAGAAACACTACACCAAAGATTATAAATGAAATAATGTCCACTGTTACTATATGGCGTTATACACTAGGAACACTGTTACAGAAGAATTGAGAAAAGAGAAACATCTTTGTCCACCAAAGAGCATAAGAATCAAGTTCATTTTCAAAGATCTTAATTTAAAAAAAGTAGAGATGTTTGCTTGTATCTCAGAAATTATTGGTTTTGTAAAAATGTATTTCAAATAAAAGATCTTTTCTTTAAAAGCACTACAACTTTACAATTATGAGTTATTTCGTATCTCAAATAGTTGCGGAGAAATGATAGAAAAAAATGGGAAAATTTCCCTTATTTAAAGTACCCCCAAAGTAATTTTTATAAGAAAATGAGAGTTGCCATCTTGTTTATAAAATAAAATAGTATCTAGATATAACACTTAGTTAAAATCGTTAGAGCGAATATTTGAGAAAATCGATTTTTTTCTTCTCTTTTTTGCCCTTCAGTAAACTACTCTTAAATTTAGTGTTAGACATCTAATTCCAAAATTCCCCAGAGGGAACTTATGTACACCCCAGATACCAAGTTTTAGTCCAATTTGTAAAATAGTTTCAGCTCTAGCCTGAGGTACAGACAGACGGCATCGTGAAAACAACTTTTAGGGGGTCATGAAATTTCTACATTTATAAAAATCTCGAGGTCAAATTTTTTGATGATAACAATACTTTCTCTTCGAGTTGTCGATAGAAAGTAAAAAGAAAGGAAAAAAAAAGTGAAGAAAAAAAGTACCTAACTTAGGGTCAAAGGATAACTGTAGGTTACACTTTTCACTCGCGAACACATGAACACATAATACACTTCAATCTATATTACAAAANAAAAAAAAAAAAAAACAAGCAATAAACTCTACAACAACCACATTAAGTCTTTTTTTGATGAAAGTCCGACCCTTCTATACGAGACACAATAATTATCTTTTTATCTTGTTTGAAGAAAGCTAGAAAATCAACAAATGATGTAGTATTACAAAATAATTCACCAAAACTAAAACGGAAATCCGTACTTTCACGACCGCGAGTTAAATTACGTCAGAAATAGGCCTATATAAACAGAAATATTAAAAATAATTATTTGGATACAAAACTAACTTTCAAACCTTCGATTATATATTTAATGGTTATAATACAGCCTAGCTAAACATAACCTTTCATGCGTTGATAAATTAAAAATAGGCCTATCGAATAATATAAATAATTTAATTTATATAAGAAAGATGATATACACTGGAAACGATCATGAGTAACATTATAATACAGAACTACATAAGTCAACACAAAATATAGTCAATATTTACGTTTCTACGTTCCATCTGGGATTTTTTTTTAATTGTATATTTATTCAACATTATTAAGCTTGAAAATTCTCAGTATTATTTGTTTTTACGTCGATTTGAGTGTGCAAGAATAGTAATGAAATATATTAATACGGGGTTTCCTAAACCAAACCGGTCCAAACGCACAATATTTCGAAGTCCGTGATATTTGGGACATCCTGTATCATGATCTAACAAATAAAAAATATATTTTATACTGGCGTTAGTGTGTTTGTCCTATCACCAACAATCTCACCAAACATCACATTTACAAATCAAAAGCGTTATTCATTTCTAATAATTTAAAACTAAGAACATCCAATCACGAATTGGCACTTAGAATAATAACATAGCCCCTCACGGAAAAGTGGTGGTCAAATAAACCCGGTCAGTAGTGTATTAGCCACTTTTTATGTCAGAGATTGATGGATTTGGCACCGTCTATTCAACTAGAAAGAATTGTAAACAAGTGGGTTGTTCATTTCATCATATGATATTAATTGGAAATGAATACAATCCATCGCCAGCAGAATTTAGTTCAGTTTAAGTCATCTGGCTGAACGTTAGTTACTCTGTAGGCTTAAAGTATGCTTTTTTTTTACATCCATTAATGTTTACAGCCTGTGGCAGTTTTTTATTCGAGGCATTTATCTTCCACTACCTGCTTGCTAGGCCTGTAATAGCTTCATATGCCTTATAATCTAAATTAAGACTGGGACAGGCACAACATCCAGTCCCCGGCCTTTAATCTATCACTGTGAAAGGGTACACCCAAATTTCATCAATGATAGATTTTTCGGCCATGTCAGGAATCAAACCCGGGACCCTTATTTCAGTATACAGACACGCTACCGACTGAGCTAAGGTGTCGGATCGTAAAGTATGTGTGAGTTAAAATTATATAACAGTAGAAGGGGAACAAGACTAGGTTATGTTATGTTAGGTTAGGTTAGGTTAGGTTAGGTGAGGTTAGGTTAGGTTAGCAGTGCCCAGTCCACCTATAATCTGCTTTAGTGGCCGAATGGTCTAGGGCATTATTCTCGTGTTAGACTGGACTGCTGATGACGAGGAGATCGGGGTTCGAATCCTGACTGAGTCTACTGAGGGTGGTTTTTCTAAATGGTCGGCCACTAGCCTTCCAATCAAATGCCTCTAAAATGCCTCCTTCCTTATTCCTACCCCGTTAGAGTAATTAGTATCATAAGATGTATTCGTATAGCCTGTGGTAAAGCGCAATGATAAAAAAAACAAATTCCACCTACGCCCATAAGCCCCGACAAGTACTACTACAATTCACGAGTAGGTGACCTGACGGTCTAGGGCTAAGATGTCGGACTTCTGTGCTAGGAGTCTGGGGTTCAATCCTCGGTCCCAGCACAGATTTATCTGATTGCCCAAAACCTTCCTTCACCTCTGACAAGACGTGTATGTATTAATCACAGCCTTGTGAATGTGAGGAATGCCAGGCCTCCACCGTGGTTCGGATCCCACGTTAAACTGTAGGTCCTCTATTTCATCTCACAATCACCCTAACATTACACATTAGCGTAAGTGCGTAAAACCCGAACGGTTAGTAAGATGCGGTGTTGAATCTAATACTACAATTCACGAATTCAACAATTTTTTGGATCAATATCGAATTGAATTTTTTCAGCTTCTAGCTTTTTACACGGTGTGAGGAGGGAGGGGGGGGAATGTATTTATTGTATTTCCTTTGTGCATCATGACACGTAAATATTCAACAAGAAAGATCGTGCAACAATAATATTGAAAGCCCACACGGATAATATAACAAAAAAAAAAAGTTTAAATCNGTTTATGTAGCAGTCCGAGCAGTATGGGAAGAGGGTGGAGGGAACAACAGGATCCCTAGGGAACAGTTGTGATAGTCGAAAGCCTGGATTATTCACAGATCCTTTAGTGACGTTGTAACGGCGTCCCTACGAGGAACGAGGGCGTACACCCCTAGAGTTTTAAGCCTCTCTCTGCACCGAAACAAATTAAGACTGGACTTCCTACCATCCCATAAAAAAAAACAAAAAACGACGAGGCTGGACTCTTAATCTCTCTTGGATTAATATAGGTGTGGCTAACAAACCACCCCTTCCATGCTCTTTGTGAATCGTTAATCACACGACCTGATGATGAAAATATGGATAAAAGCCATGGACAATGAGCAGTGCCATGTCCAATAGAGTTTCGGGAACATGAATATTTTAATATGGGTTTTCTATCTCTCACAATTCTGTAGCGTGAATGGGTTAAAGGGGGTCAAAGGGGGTAGTATTGGACCAATCCAAAAAGCGGCTGTTTAATAGTAAAGGGGAGGTTTGGTCATAACTACAGTTGCGAATGAGTTCGGGGGATGAAAATCGGCGTTAAAACGCGTGGCGTAAAGGGAGAGAAAGGGGGGTAAATAAATAATAACGGGTTGCATTCATTCTGTGAAACGGTTTTAATCAATTTTTTTTTTAAACCCTACAGTGATGGTGAGTAGTGTGGTATTTATTTATTGAAACAAATGAATTACTTGAACGTTCAAAATGTTGTGTACTAAGGGTTGGGGAGATGGTGGGTGCTGAAGGGGGAAGAGGGAGTCGAAATAGAATAGACTAAAAAAATAATTGTTGCAAGTTTATAGGCCTGATTTTCACCCAGTTCATGTACTGCATCTGACTACCTTTATGGGCTTTTCGAATAATTACACTAATGAGATGTACATGAGGAGGGTAGAATTTAGTAGAAATAGGCTCACATTTTCTTGAAGGTAGAATTGAAAACCACTTATAAAAACAAATTTAGTACACCCGACAGGGGTCCGAACCTCGAACTTCCTGTCACAGGCAGTTCCAGTCTATTTTGAGAGACCCGCTAAGGTTAATGGTCTACTCTACGGCATTATTCTAGTAATAGACTAGGTGTCCGATGACGGGGGTATCGATGTTCATTCCCCAGCCGGGTATACTTAAGGTTCTTTTCTCCCCCCTAAACGTTCTCCCACTCTCCCTCAACTAAGATTTGAGTACGCTTCCTCTAAATTCAACCTTTATCATCCCTAAGGGTTCGTCCAGACTGACAAGCGAGCGAGCGTGTGATTAACAGATAGCTCTTGACAGTTGTTGACGAGGAGGCTACGAATCTGGGCTCAGTGAACTGAAGGTAGTTTTTGACAAGTGATTTATTGTTATGGTTTTCTCATCCTCTCTCCACGCTAATGGCGATTCTTATTTGTAAAGGCCTATTTTGATAATATTGAAGTATTTTAACAATATCAGTTTTATATAGATATGGTTTATGATCTTACCAATTAAATAAGGCCGCTAGTAGCAAGTGTGTTAAACCTATCGATATTAATAAAAATGTTAAAATGAGAAGTTTTACTAGCACTCAATGAACCAACGCGCTTGAAAAATAGAACCAGTTCTATCTTTCAAGCGCGCTCGCTCCAGTCTGGCCACCTCTCATTACAACCAATGTGATTCTATTTTATATTTTAGTCGCTCGCCCAGTCTGGCCGTCCCCTAACACATTAACTTAGCTAGAAGTCTGCAAACACCCGCTTTGGTGGCCAAGAGGTCTAACGCGCTACTCTCGCAGTAGACTAGACCTCCGATGACAGGGAGATCGAGTTTCGAATCTCGGTCGTGTGTACTAGGAGGGAATTTTTTTACAAAATGGTGTCCCACTCTCCCTCCACGTAAATGGTTCAAAGAATGTCTGCCAAAAACAGTGAAATCGCCCTCGATAAGCATATCTGAATAACGGATTCTTCTTTATAACGGACAGTTTAAATTTCCTCGGTCTAAATAGCTTGGGCTCTACGATGAAACATCTTCCCAATAACGGACTTTCTCAATAACAGACAATCTCTTAGCAGTGGAGGAAAAAAAAAATTGTAAACACCAGGAAAAATATTTTAATGTAGAGATGTCATAAATGCCACTGCCTCACGCAAAGTACGATTATTATTAGCACCGCGTCTTACTACCCGTTCGGGTTATACGCACTTACGCTAATGTGCAATGGTAGGGTGATTGTGAAGGCAATCAGATAAATCTGTGCCAGGACCGAGGATTGAACCCCGGACCCTCAGCACAGAAGTCAGACACCTTACCCCTAGATCGCCAGGTCACCTACCAAAGTACGAACATTTCTAATCGTCTACGTATTAATGACTAAGATAGGCCTACTTCAGGGTCATACCTACCACCCATTCAAAGCCACCAGCGAGGGGTTTTCCAAAAGGTTAGTCTGTGCTCGTTTGCACATATAGGCCTACACTATACAGTACAGAAGGCGTTCTGTTTACATTTAATTTCATTCAAACGTATTGTTCTGTGTGTTATTCATTCTGTTGAGTGAGCTACGTACAATATTTATTTATTAATCATAATTATCCTGCGTACAATCCTAAACAGTGCAGTAATTAGATTGTTGTAACTGATATCCATCAACCTCGGTGATTGTGGGGTAAAGTGCTTGCCCATGGACCCAATAATCATGGGTTCAAACCCAGACAAAGTTAACAGATTTTTCCTTGAGTGATAAACATCCGTAGCACACCTTCCTTCGGAGGGTAAGTAAAACCGTCAGTCTCATGTCATTTGTGGCATGTAAAATAACCCTGGAAGGTTACCTGTGTGAAAATAACCTTTCTTGCCTAAATTGGAAGGCCCTTTCGCGTCCCCACATATACATTAAGTATGGAAGGCAAGGCAACAGGTAGATAACTTAACGAACTCCCTTAGGACACAGGAGTTCAACCAGATTGAGCGGGCAACACTAACCAGCAGAAGGCCCGAGTGCATGACCAGCACCGAATGGATAGAAATCATATAGAACCGACCTTCGGTTGGTTCACTTAAGAATACGATTTTAATATCAACATTAGGGGGTCTATTATTTTTTAGCACCGCGTCTTACTACCCGTTCGGGCTATACGATTATGTACTAATTACGATAGTGGTTTTAGGGTTTAGGAAGGTTATGTTTATAGGAAGTGTATCTACATTTGCGTGGAGGGAGAGTGGAAAACTGTTTTAGAAAAACCACCCTCAATACACCCAACCAAGACTCGAACCTCAATCTCCCAGTCATCAGCAGTCTAGTCCACTGCGAGAGTAGCACCTTAGACCATGCGGCCACCGAAGTGAGTTTCATATAAATTAAAATGTGTTAAATCAGTATTTTTTTTATAATTTTTTTTTTCCAAATAAAGGGAATTTCTTAGTTAACGAACATAATTTTTTTCCAGCCCGGATACAGACAGATGAAATACCAAATGGTCAAGTTAAAACAGTACCTTTCTTACGCTCGGTCTATGAAAATTGGACTGAACGACCGTACCTATTTTTCCCCTCCGGCAGCAATGAAGAGTGCAAGGATATAGCTTGAGAGTTTGCAGGAGAACTTAGACCGTGGCTGTGGTAAGGTATCGATTGGTTGTCACTGCCTGTAGCGACTGAGAGAGAGAGATAGAGAGAATACGGTGTTTCTCTCCTAGATTCGTCCCAACCCCACGTTTAATCTCGTTAAAAGCAACGGCACCGCAGTCGGTCCGAAATGCTCCGATACGGTGAGCTGGGCCAGACAAAGCAGCTAGCGAGCGAACGTTGAATGCAAAAATTACTACCTAGATGGCACGTGGCCGAGGGGCTAGGGAGACCTTCTTACAGAATTATAGGGACCGGGGTTGGTCCCCGGGTAGTGCATGCAACAATTTGCCGTCGGGGAAAGCCAATCAAATTTCATCGCAATCATGGTGTCAGTTCTTTATTTCAAGAAGATCAACTTCATTGCTATATGGGTGCTAGTTCATCATGTCAAGAAGATAACCTTCATTGCTATATGGGTGCTAGTTCATCATGTCAAGAAGATAACCTTCATTGCTATCTGGGTGCTAGTTCATAATGTCAAGAAGATAACCTTAATTGCTATATGGGTGCTAGTTCATCATGTCAAGAAGATAACCTTCATTGCTATATGGGTGCTAGTTAATCATGTCAAGAAGATAAACCTTCATTGCTATCTGGGTGTCAGTTCGTCATGTCAAGAAGATAAACTTCATTGCTATATGGGCGCTAGTTCATCATGTCAAGAAGATAACCTTCATTGCTATATGGGTGCTAGTTCATCATGTCAAGAAGATAACCTTTATTGCTATCTGGGTGCTAGTTCATAATGTCAAGAAGATAACCTTTATTGCTATCTGGGTGCTAGTTCATCATGTCAAGAAGATAAACCTTCATTGCTATATGGGTGTCAGTTCGTCATGTCAAGAAGATAAACTTCATTGCTATATGGGCGCTAGTTCATCATATCAAGAAGATAACCTTCATTGCTATATGGGTGCTAGTTCATCATGTCAAGAAGATAACCTTTATTGCTATCTGGGTGCTAGTTCATAATGTCAAGAAGATAACCTTTATTGCTATCTGGGTGCTAGTTCATCATGTCAAGAAGATACACCTTCATTGCTATATGGGTGCTAGTTCATCATGTCAAGAAGATAAACCTTCATTGCTATATAGGTGCTAGTTCATCATGTCAAGAAGATAAACCTTCATTGCTATATGGGTGCTAGTTCATCATGTCAAGAAGATAACCTTCATTGCTATCTGGGTGTCAGTTCGTCATGTCAAGAAGATAAACTTCATTGCTATATGGGTGCTAGTTCATCATGTCAAAAAGATAACCTTCATTGCTATCTGGGTGTCAGTTCGTCATGTCAAGAAGATAATCTTAATTGCTATCTAGGTATTATTTCATTATGTCAAATAGATAATGCACAGTTATGATGAGCAACCCACCCCTTCTTAAATCATTGATTTTTGCTTCTTATGTACTGTTTGCAGTTATGGCCCTACCCCAGAGCTACTGCGAAGCTATGACAAGCAATCTACCTATTCTTAAATCCATGCATACAACAAGGGACGATCTCGTAAAATACTGAACAGATGGCAGCCGTACGTACAAGATAGAACACTTTGTTGATACCACGTCGGCCGATGACACTAGATATAGATAGCTAGGGCGGTGTGTAGTGTTGTTTTTTTTCTTAAAAAAAAAACCGATGACATGTCTTTCTTCCGCCGAACAACGTGAACTGATTTCCAAACTATTTACTCAAGGTAGATAGCGGCAAGCCTTCACGCAACTATCTAATCACTAAGCTCTAGACAACAACTGTTTGAAGATTAAAGGTTTACTTTCACAACAGAAGAAGAAAGGCCGAGTTAAGGTCATTCAATAGTTGGAACTACTGTGATATTTTGAGTTTATAACATTTTGGCAGGGAATTTAAAATAGTTAGGGATAGTAGGGTTATCTTGGAAAAGATAGCAAGTAGCATTGTCTCAGCCCATTCCAGCAACACCGACCAGATAAGGAAGCCGGTGTCCACTTTACCTGGGTGTGTCATTAGTTGGGATTATCTGGCCCTCTGTCTCAGCCGGGCATATTATGTTCTGCTAGTTGGTGTGGCCTCTACATTCGGTACAGTCAAAATAGGAAATTTCATGAAATAGACTTTTCAAATATATATTCTTTCAGTAATCAATTTGTACCTATTAATAAAATTAATGAGAAGATTTAAGTTAAAAAACTTGATTCTTAATAACGACAATGTGTTTTACAAAATTAGATAAAATCAAATTGTCGGGGTATAAAGAGAACATTTTTACATTTTTTAAAAAAATGATATAATTTTTATCACCTTTAAACTGCTCTTGCTTTAAAAGGTTATGTTTCTTTAACATATTATAAATATTTAATTGTATACAACTTATATTAATATATAACTTAGTTATAATAAATTTATCTTCATACAATAACTATTTTACATTAACAAGTATATGTAAGGCATAAAATAGCAATGTTTGATCCCTTTTAACTTGTGAAAGGTAATTATTTGAAATCAATGAATTCACATACGTAGCTTATAATTATACACTTGCTTAAATTGTTCAGTAAAATGCTAGCTATCGAATGACCTTAAAGCTCTGAAATACTTTGTTTGATGAGAGCGCTACTCTATGCAGTGATCCAGTGAATGTTTCAGGAACTATAAAGGTGGACGACATGACGGGTGGTCTAAAGGCGCTTGTGACGCTTTAGAAGGTAACAGTATAAACTAAGATGTTATTTATTGACCAAGGTCCTTTTTTGACTTGACCATTTGGCATTTCGTCTTTATAATCGTACCAATGTTACACGATAAGTCGATTACTGTCAAATGTGTGGACTAACTATCGAGATTTGACAGAGACCTTCTTTGAACATATGACGAACGAAGTAATGCACATAGTGTATATCCTGAAAGGTAGCAGACTGACCTTTACGTATTACACTATGATTATCTTATGAGCTATTCCCATCGTGTAATATACTAGACTTATCCAGATGAGTTAGGCCGCATGGTCTAAGGCAGTGTGGTCCGAATGACTGCCCGCAGGCCAAATACGGCCCACACTTGTAAAATGTGGCCCTCACAATATCCTGGAGGTAAATTAAAAAGAAACTCTCGTTGGCAGATGTGAAATAGCTAATAATTCTAATAAAAATATTTATTTAAAAAATTGTCATGATTGCATTTTATCGTGCGCTTATTTGATTTATAAAAATAGGTATAAATATATATTTATAATGATAAGATGTTTTGTGAAAATGTACGCACGTTCATATTTTATATTACATTTTGAGAGATTAATGAACTTTTTTGACAGTAAATTTTGAAAGATTCTACCAAACAGAAAATACAATTTACCATATATAATTATTGAACGTAATTGTTATTATTTATTAAGTGTTGTTTGGGGGCTAATATTAAGTTGATGGGATTATTAAACATATCTTCAGCCCACGGCACAAAGTGATAATAAGATGTGGCCCTTTGGATGAAAACTAATGGCCCATCCTGGTCTAAGGCGTCACTTTAACAGTAGACTAGACTGTCGATAATGGGGAGATAAAGGTTCGAATCTCGGTCGGGTGTACTAAGGTTTTTTCCAAAATGGTTTTCCACTCTCCCTCACCCCAAATTCCGGTACATATCCTATAATATAACCTTCCTCATACCTAAAACCATTAGCGTGGTTTGTACGGAGGGGTACAACTCATACGGGTAGTAAGACATGGTGCTAAAAATATATATGTCATTTAGTATGTCTATTTTTACATTCTAGGTAAATCAGGTGTCTTCATGGGATGCCTAAGACATATACTTTTAAGGTGATTGGCCCTTTTCATTTGGCGTGGAAATTCAGTGCCATTGGAACAAACGGTTATCTTCAAGAATTTTTACTGTGTTGCAATTTTATTTTTGGAAACGGTTTGTTCAAGAAGAGAAGCATGTTGATTAAGTTATACTTTTTATATACATACCTCCTCTATAGTTTTAACAGTGATCAAATATTGATAAAATTGACATTTTTCAATAGAAACCTACCGGCTTCATAACAAAAAATAAGAAAATGTAACAATTAATAAACATCGATACATTATCTTAGAAAGGGTGTTGAAAATATTAACATAAAAATTTCACTCGCTCTCGAGAAAACTGGTATTTACAAACGTATGATTTTTCCGCAAGACCTGTCCGGTAGCTAGCGCCATCTACGGTTTCCATGATCCATCTGTTTTTGTTGGCGCGGAAGGATACTTTGGTCGGTTGTGAAGCCACGCCACGCTTTTCAACCCTCCTGCCCACCATCCCACAAAATAGGTTTTAGACTTACACTCGACAGGGCCAAGGGCCTTAAGTAAGAGAGTAGGGATTGCGTTTTAAGAGCAGTATTTTTTAAGTAGTTTAGCAAAATATATTTTTCACCAATATACATCAAATATATATAAGTTATTTCCAGTAAAAATTGTTGACACTACTTCATGTAGAAAACTAAGCTCTTTATGTTTCTACTGGAACAATATTTGATCTATTTTGCCGAACAAAATTGTTTGCTACGAAAACTGCAAAAAAACTGACCTAGTATCAAGTCCCCTTTCAGTACACTTTAATAGGGTTTAATCGATCCTTCTTTTAATCTAATCCTTGGTCCCGGCACAGATTTATCTGATCACCAAATCCTTCCTTCACCTCTGACAAGACGTGTATTAATCACAACTTGTGAATTCGTAGAATGCCAGGCCTCCAGCGTGGTTCGAATCCCACGTTAAACTGTAGGTCCTCCATTTAATCTCATAATCCCTATACCATCACACATTAGCGTAAGTGCGTATAACCCGAACGTATAGTAAGACGCGGAGCTAATAATAATGATTTTAATCTCATGCTCCTTAAGATATTTATCAAATCATCTAATAGGGCCGTTTTGAGCTCCCTTATAATAAGTGTACAGTAGCCCCATGGCTTATTTGGTGCTGAGTGACAGCTCACAGCTGAGAGCTTACGGCTTTGAAAAGTTACCAGACCAAATTATGTATCCCTACGCCAAACCATATGATCTGCAAAAACATGTGTTTAGCAGCTGTCACTTCTAACAATCAAAATTTAGATATATACAGTAGCTCCATGACTTCTTTGGTGCTGACTGACAGTTCACAGCTGACATATGACAGTCAACATTTAGGTATATACCTAAATTTTGACTGTCAGAAGTGACAGCTGCTAAACACATGTTTTTCTGCAGATCATATGGTTCGGCGTAGGGATACATAATTTGATCCGGTAGCTTTTCAAAGCCGTCAACTGTCAGCTGTCAGTCAGCACCAAAGAAGCCATGGGGCTACTGTACCTAACTGTTGACTGTCAGAAGTCAGCTGTGAGCTGTCACTCAGCACCAAAGAAGCCATGGAGCTACTGTACCTTCATGAGTTGTTTGAACTTTTTTCATTTTGAGCACGCGACTAGGCCCCTTTGAATCTCATTCAAATGGACTCACCTTTTAAATCGGAGCAGTCTACGCATGACATAGTCGTCATCAGATAGTCCTATCCAACAGCATTCATAACAACCACTCGAACCTTAAACCACGTCACGCAGCCAAAGTTTATCCTCACCAACACTTCTGAGCAATCCCCCCCTCCCCTATTTGATTTCTCGAGTGCGAGATAAGCCAGTTGGCTTTGTTGCCCCACTTGACAGACTCGTCAATGCAGCCAGAGGCGGCTATCATCAAAGGGCTAGGGTTTACCTGATGATAACAGAACACAGACCGTCTTAAAAGTTACAGGATAACAACCGCCTCATGGCTCGATGGGGAATCCAAAAATATGTCTACGTCAAAGTAAGAGGTACAATATATTTTAGTTTGTAATTTTGTAAATAGTTAGGAGGCAGCACACAGTTAGAAGCGTTTCATCATAGCAGGCCCAACTCAGCTCCAGGCTCGCTCGACATATGGGAGTAAAAGGTGAAAAGAAAAGACCTACAATATGCCAGAAAGGTGTGCAGTGCATTCGTATTTGAATGATTACTCGACATTTTCCGCGGTGACGATGGGGGACAAAGCGACAAAGTTTCTTGTTAATAACTACAGTATGTCCATATTATGACAGAATGAAGATCAATGCACAATACCTATCTGTGAAGCCATTCTAAAATGGTCAAAAACGGCCTTATCAATACAGTTTTTATCCAAATATAATTTAATATTTTATCAATGGTCAGTATTAGGAACTTCTATAAACTCTTTACCTCCATTAATATTTAATCAGGAATGATCCACGTGCAATAGTATTGGTGTGAATCTACGATTTAAAGCCAACTGTATCACAAGAGTTGATTGGCGTGTGAGGCACGCTCTCGATAATAATGGTGTGTCTGGGATACACCAATCTGTAGCTCAGTTTGTAGGAAGATTATCCAGTACTAATGTACCGTTGCCTAGGGGACGCCATCATGTACAATACTACAATCTTCTTCCTGGGGGCTCTTTACTTGCCCCGATGAGGTGAGAGGATAATGAATATGACGGGGGTAGAGCCAATGAAGGATTTTAAGCTTAATTAATCAAACCCTTGTGGCCATGGGAATTATTCCCCCTTTTAAGGAAAATACCCGGGTACAAGCCGAGAATCGGAACTGCGACCTATAGGTCAGCATCCAGGACCACTTATACTTTGAGACCGGTTGGTTTCCCTTCTTTGTGGGAGGATCACTAAGGTCGCGACACTGCGTCATAGGTCTAATTGACAGGAGAGAGTAACAAAAGACCGTATGTATGAAAGAAAACTAATCAAAGATCTAACTGACAGGAGAGAGTAACAAAAGGCCATATGCATGAAAGAAAATGAGTCAAAGTTAAGGATGAGAGGTGAAGGGTGCCGATTTGTAATCTAATAGGTTACACCCGCTTCGGTGACTGAATGCTCATAGGCGTCAATCTCGAAAGACTGGTTTGTTGAAGACGGGGAGATCAAGATTTCAATTCCGGTCAAGTGTTTTCCCAATTTCCTTCCAGGCAAATAAGGTTTGATTACCTCTAAAACGCTTCCTTCCTCATACCTACCTCATTATTATTTATATGCGTACAACCTGAACAGTTATTAAGAGGCGGTGACCCACCTCGGTGGCGTAGTTAGCTAACGCGCTAAATCATGCTGAGTCAAACTGCCGAGGACGGGAAGATCGAGGTTCGAATCTCAGTCGAGTGAACTGGGTGTGCGGTTTCCCTAAATGGTTTTCCACTCTCCCTCCACGCAAATGCGGGTTCGCTTCATTTAAGTTCAAACTTCCCAATTCCTAATCCATTAGCGTAGCTACTACTCAAGCGTATAAACCGAACGGGTAGTAATACGCTGTGATAAATAAAAAAAAGACGTAGTGGTACTAAAAAAAAAGGGGGGGGGAGTACGTTTATGCAGATTTCCAAATATCAAGCAAATCAACTTCCCTCAATTATCACTCGCCCCTTAATTTTATTTATTCTCTTTGTTACCTACAGACTAAATAAGCTTCTAGAACCTTCTTATTAGTTTAAATTCACTGGGTTCCCATTGGCTTAGATCTAAATAAGGTGAATAGTGAATGGTATGAAGGCGATGACTTCGGAGGACCACTTTGATGCCTGTTGAATACTTTTAGTTGAATCGTTAGTAGTTTAAAAAAAATGTATTGGCAAGACTATTTTTTTGATCACCTAACAAGTAAAAATAAATTGTAATATAAAATCTTACACACTTTTTTCAAATAGTTTGGGACTAAATTTTTCAAAATTAGTTATCATTAAACTACGCTTTTTTTTAACAGCACATCTTACTAGCCGTTCGGGCTATACGTTTATAAACTAATTACACAATTTGTTTTAGGGATTAATAAGGCTATATTTAGAGGAAGTCAACCCGCATTTGCGTGGAGGGAGAGTGGAAAAACACCCACAGTACACCCAACCTATATTCAAACCTTGATCTCCCCGTCATCGGCAGTCTAGTCTAACACGAGATTAGCTATTTCCTCAGAAAACCATTTTCAGATGTAAATTTTGGGAAAACACAAGACTATCATTCATCATAATCTTGTGGTCAAAATCTATCATGATTACAGAACTTTCTCTATAGGAGAAAGTAAATATTACTAATTTGTGGAACTGGCCGAATTCTTAAGATAGAGTATATAAAATTACCAGACCGTTTTATGTTTTTATCTTAACCTTAAATGTTATGAAATGACGAAGAATAAATAGTAACTTTTTTTTTGTTTTGGAGGCTAGACAATCCACCTATTGTGTTATTTCAAGTCTTAAAAATCTTTTCCAATACTTGAAATGTATAATATACAAACAATTAACTGTCAATCAGTCTCAAAGATCAAGTTGTTATTCAACTATTGTTGATAAGCTACGTCCTACGAGATTAGATTACAAATATAAATCTGTTCCAAATTACGAAAGTTCAAATAGGTACCATATTATTTAAGTTTATTTGTTAAAATAATAATACTACTACTATTTCATTCAAGTTGTATCATATTACGTTATTTTAACAAAATTGATTTGAAAATACGGTTTTATTATATAAACCCCACGTTGAGAGGAAGTGTTGTGATCGTTAAAAAATTAGAACTTGAGATTTTGATGGATGTCGACGTTTCTTGACCTCCTGAAACCAAAAAAGTGGTTTTCACGATGCCATCTGTATATCGGACAATAGTCGAAATCATTTTAACAATCGGGATAAACTTTGTATCTTGTGTTTTCATAAGGTTCCACAGAGGGTTTTTTTTGAATTAAATAACTTACCTTAAAATCGAGGGTAATTATTTACTTCATGGTGAAATGAGATAAACATCAATTTTTTCGTTACGGCTCTAATGATTTTGATTAAAATTCATGTCTAGACGCTGTTTAACATTACCAAAAAAACAACAACTGAGCATCTAGTTTTCCCATAAAAATGTCTTTGAGGATATTTCACAATATCGGAAATGTCCAGTTTTTCATCATATCTCCGAAACTATTTGACATACGAAATAACTTATCATTGAAAAGTTGTAGGATTATTAAAAAATAAACCCGCCTCGGTGGCGTAGTTGGCTAACGCGCTAGTCGTGTTGAGCTCGACCGCCGAGGACGGGAAGATCGAGGTTCGAATCTCGGTCGGGTGAACTGGGGGTGGTTTTTCCTAAATGGTTCTCCACTCTCCCTCCACGCAAATGCGGGTTCTTTTCCTCTAAATTCAACCTTTCCAATTCCTAATCTATTAGTGTAATTAGTACTTAAGTGTATAACCCGAACGGGTAGTAAAACGCGGTGATAGTACTAATATTAATTATTAAAAATAAAAAACATATATCAGAAGCATGGTTTTATAAAATCAATATTTTCTGAGCTATAAGCAAACATATATTTTTTAATGGAGGTCTGAGAAATAGGTTGATTGTTATTCTCTTGGGAGAACAGAGATGTAAATTTTTTTTCTCAGTATGTTTCTGTAACAGTGTATATTATTTACCTAAAGCTATTTGCTGGAATGTTTCTGCAACAATGTATATTATTCAGTTCGAACATAATTTACGAGTTTTAAGTGAATATCTCCTTTTATTTGGCAAAGGAGTGAGAACATTTTGTGCGGTGAGCCTAATGGTATCATTTAATTTAAATTTATGGATAGTTAAATTATTTAAACACTAACTTAACTTAAGACGAAAACGTTTAGTACAAAGAACATATACCAAGCACAATTTATTATTATTTATTATGGTGATTACATTCGACAATTAATTATATTCCCAAAGAAATACTCAACCGATTCTCGTCATGGATTATAAAAAAAAAAAAATGAAAAAAAATGTGAGTTTTCACAACGATGGTGTGCTCAATAGTTTAAAATTTCAAAAATATTCAAAGAGAAGAAGCAATTCTAATAAAGAACATTTATTTCTACAGCAATTTCTCAAGTTCTATAAAACTAATTTTAATTTTATTTATTTAAATAAAAGAATCTGATTCGAGGTTTATTATATCAAAGCTTACAGAGTTTCAAAAACGAATATAATTTACGTTATCGGTGGATTTTATAAGAAAAAACATGCCAAAAGGCGTTTCCTAAAAAATATTTTTGAAGATTTTGTGTAAAATAAATGTATCAAAAATAAAATATAATATTTACTGACACTTGAACTATAGAAATAATACTTTTAAAATTTCAAAAATAGAAAATTTGGGAATAGTTTGTTATTTCTTGCAAAGGATAATCTAAAAGGACGTTTCAAGAGGTTGTGAAATTTAGATAAAGCTGATAATTCTGATACCATGAGGGTGTTATTTTGATACCGTTTAGATAATTACAATTTTACGTGAGTTTGTGAGTGAATAAGTAAATAAAGAAGTGAACGAGCTTGGGAGTGAGTGAGTGAGTGAGTGATAGAATAAGTGAGTGAGGTTGGCAGGGAAGGAGTGAGTGAATGAATAATAGAGAGTGAGTGAGTCTTGGAGCTAATTTGGGAGTGTATGAGTGAGTGGGGAAGGCAGTGAGGGAAGGATTAGGGAAGGAGGTGAGTAAGCAAGAGATGGAGTGAGTAAGCAAGAGATGGAGTGAGTAAGCAAGAGATGGAGCGAGTAAGTAAGAGATTGAGTGAGTAAGTAAGAGATGGAGCGAGTAAGTAAGAGATTGAGTGAGTAAGTAAGTTATGGAGCGAGTAAGTAAGAGATTGAGTGAGTAAGTAAGAGATGGAGCGAGTAAGTAAGAGATGGAGTGAGTAAGCAAGAGATGGAGCTAGTAAGTAAGAGATTGAGTGAGTAAGTAAGAGATGGAGCGAGTAAGTAAGAGATGGAGCGAGTAAGTAAGAGATGGAGCGAGTAAGTAAGAGATGGAG